>JAUMHA010362677.1:0-13958 GCA_032359765.1 Saxidomus gigantea | reverse complement strand
ACCCCCTACCAGCAATCTAACTTGTCACACATGATTGCATATTGCACACTGGTCAAGTACATTTGATAATTACATAATAATTTGCACAGTGCCCAATTTAAATTATGCAACCTTTTTATTGTGAACTATCGCGGTGACATATGAATCTATTTATCACTGTGATAAAAACGAACCATAAATTTAATGAATGATAGGCCTATATAATGTTTATACATATACATTATTTGTCAATAGTCTTCGAGGTACATTTATAATGTATGATCAAGTCTGCATAAAAATATTATTTAGTCATCTTACATATATCTATACAACTTGGTAAAAAATAATTCAGCAAATCAAAGTTTCAAGCAGCCCTACGTACAAATATTCAGAAATGACACATTTTTGGCTGTTGATGACAAATTTTATGTATCTGATGAAAGGTTTGTCTATGAGTGAAATTGGACACGTATTTCAGTAGATATCGTGATTTTAGTTAGAATGAGTTTTTTTAATAGATTTACGTCAACATTTTGTTTTCAACTAATAAAATCGAGAAAACTATTTTGATTAGTTCTTATTATAGACTAGTTCTTAAAACTACCCACAAGAAAACGTTTCATGAAAAAGTTAAGTTAGCATGCTTGTGAATTTCTACCTCATTTTAGACGTAATTAGATGGAGCATTTGTGTTCTCATTTTCGGAGGCAAGTTTTAATCGTCAATGGAAATAATATCGTCCATAATTGAATAGTCTATAGGTCATGTGCATGCGTAAATCTCTTACACATTTAAGAATGAAAAATATCTTTTCCTTTTGATAAAAACAAACAGAAACAGAAGTTGTTGTCATTTGCTTATAAAAACTCATCACAACTGCTGAATTTTTATACTTTAATCACATATTTTATAACATAATTACACGGACTTCGATCTATACGTTATTAACAAGCTGGCGGTTGTTTTCACCTCGGACAGCGTTGCTATGCCTGAGCAGGTGCGCGCAACGGTAAATGCCTGGATGTCCGACCTGATCAATTGCAGTATTAAGTATAATTATCATGCCCCTTCATAGATGGAGGGATATATTGTATTGTTGATGTTTGTTTATTGGTCCATAGCATACATGCCACAAAGGATTGAGTCAATGCCGTGTTTTTTGCAGGCAAAATTTCCGGGGTTTTGGAGGATTCGCTGGGAAATATTTTTAGCAGGAAATCGTGAATTTCTATTGACGTATTTGACATTTGTTTACATATTTGCACTTAAATATGCCTATTTTAGACATGAGTTCACTATTCCTGTAGTAATGGTTCACAGAAACACTTAAATCTGCGTATCTTTTTGCACACTGTTTTTGAAAAGAATGCTAATAAACTGACAACAATTTCAAGATTTGCATAAAACTTTGAGGAAACACGAGTCATTTATCATTGGGATCTACAATACACTGTTTGATAGCTGATAAATTTGAAGGCGTCCCCCCATTATGAACTCTCATCCAATCAAAACGCAAAAAGGTTTCAGATAGTTTTATTACAGCACTAATGCGTGTTCGCATGGACACCCAACAATTGATGTGAAAATTTGTTTTGCTGTTGTTGCGAAACATCAAATCTTTTAATTTTGTTAAACTTGGTTAAATGATTTAATAAGCGGCATGTTAAGAGCATAGTCACTTTGTAAGACGGTTGATTATCGGCTAATCATCGCTGTTTGAAAAGTTGAATCCCTACATTATCTCGATAAATTTGGCTGAACTAGGCAGACATTAGTTACTTGTTTTTCCTTTTGAAATATACATAATCAACTTCAGACATAATAAAATATTGATCAATATCAACAGGAAATGAGTTTTGAAAACTAAGATCATGCTTTTTGATCATGACATCACTGCAAAACGGCATAATAAAACAAGTGAGTAATTTCCGCAGTATTGCTGAAGTGGGAGGGGTGACATTATTTGCAACATCAATAACGTCAGAGGCTCGGTTGAGTTGACCAGATTATCGAAGCCCTATTCCTGATGATAGTGACAATTTACACAAACTCGTGACTACACATCGACTTTGTCACCTAATCGACTGTGCACAATACTAGTACTTCTTCAATATCACGTGTCAGGGTATTGACCATGTATAAAGGTTGATATTTTATGAACCTTAATTTTTTTTCTCCAGAATTTTAATTATTGGGAGTGTTTAGTGTTTTTGCAAGCCTCGCCGGATTAGGGTCTAAATAAAGGGAGAACCCTCTTTAGGTTGTTTCTACCACAACAGATTTACTCTTGTCTGACAGCTTGCCTTTTTCTGAACATTTTCATATGGTATGGATTTCTCTCTGCACATATTGAATTTTTTTTTATGTTTAATGACATTGTATATAAAAAAGAAATGAACACAACCTTCTGACAAAGTTGGCTAAATTTAGTGTTTCCATATACATGTGTGATGGACACAATTCTAGAATTCTGACTGAGTTACAAAATTAGATATGTATTTAACTCTGCACATATTGAAAAGATCTTTGGATGGTTGGTGACACGTTTTAAAATACACTGTAAACAAAAAAAAGAAATGAATGCCTTAATATTTAGTGTTTTCTAATTGATGTAGATGTGGTAGCCTATGTAGAAGTGAGGTCAACAAATGACAATAGAAGTGAGGCAGTGGGAAGAGAACTTACTTTGCTTGGGGCAACTGTGGTGAAAAAATTCACATCTGATGTCACACATGTCGTTTTTAAGGAAGGGACTAACAGAACTAAAACAAAAGCCCAGAAGAAAGGCATTTACCTTGTGTCTGTTCTCTGGGTTGAAAAGTAAGTCCATGGCAATAAATAATCAGTGTATTTCAGTTCATTTCTACTTCCGATATTAAAGATTTTAGAGATTATAGTTTTATACATCAAATAATGTAAGTATGCATCATATTGTCAGTATTTCTATCCATTTATAGTTACAGTAAAACCTGTCTTATCTGGTGTTACAGTAAAACCTGTCTTATCTGGTGTTACAGTTTGACTTTAGCAGAAAACTGCCTTCCCCAGTAAATTCTAAGCTGGTAGGTGACTAAAAAGGTATAGTTAAGATCTTGTTTAACCGGCTACCTCCTATTAATGGAATGATCAAGTGGTCCTAAAAGGTGTCAGATTAGATAGGTATCACTGTATTTGCATTCACTTGAAGGACAAATCATTTGAAACTGTACCAGCTCACCTGGAGTAGGGAACAAGCTTTTCAACGTTAGTGTTGTATCACTGACTGACATAAATTTACAAGATAATCTGTGTATATTTTTTAGTTGTAAACAGAATCAGGAGCATGTCTCGGAGAGGATGTATCCAGCTGTTGTACCTAGACTTAAAGGGACACCACTCCTGATGACAAAACTGAAAGTAAACATATATTATCCGTTTCACATTACTTTTTGATAAGTATAAGTAATATCTTGTATATATAATTATTAATGTTTATATGTACATTTACCAGTTTGCTGTTGGTAAATATATATTAATTTCTACAGCATTCAGTTTAAGAATTTTTAGAGAATGAGCTAATGCATTCTCTTCTCTTATTCTGCTGGTGGCAAGTGATAGTTCCATAGTGACTAGTGTAGATCATGATCAGCCTGCACATCCATGAAGTCAAATTATGATATGTACTGTTGCTGTTTAACCAGAAAAGTTTCAGTCAGCACCCCTTTAAACACAGAATGGTATGGTTTAAATTAAAAGATGGGCAAGTCCATTTTAGAATGGTAATGTTTCTAGAAAATTGTACATAACCATTACATTTCCTGTTGTGTTGCAGAAAGCTAAGTCAATGCAGCCAAGAGATTTTGAAGAGGAGTTGGCTAGCAGTGCAGAGAGGGTGAGACGGAAAAGAAAGAGACTTGATGCAATAAATAGGCTGAAGTCTCTAGAGACCACGCCTTCTAGCTCTCCACGCCCGACAGTTCTTGTGCAAGATACCCAACCTAGGTCACCAGTATGTAAAGATATTAAAAAGCTTTAAATTGTACACTAATAGTGTTATAACAGTAACTGGATAAAATTACATCAGTTTTCACCCAAAGGTTCACATCAAAATGTTACTTCAGTTCTATAAAAATATGACCATCCTGGCTTCCAAAATGAACTGGCAAATTTTATTTACATTCTTGTCTGAGAATCAGATTAGAATAGCAATTTGGATGCATTTCACTGAGAAAAAAAACAAAAGAACAGTAACATATATATGCAATTCTAAGTTACCAAAGAATATTCTATATTAGGAAAGTGCTGAAATTTAGGGTATGTTCAATTTGTCACAAAAAAGTTTGGAACCCTGGATTACATGAAACTGTAATTAAACTCTGACTGGTTTAGCAAATTACTTATTAAAGTGAAGGTAACGAGTCAGAAAATCTTTCTACATGTTTTATGATGGTTTTTGCCTGCATCTTCCACAGGTTTTTTTTCCTTGAGTGTCGTATTCAGAACTCCAGCAAAACATTCGCAAAAGGTACATTTAAAAAAAAAAGATGGATAATATTATGTCTACAGTTGGTGTTAAATGATCAAGTTGCACTGTTTTAACAAAACAGTTCTCTTGATAGGGACTAGGTGTGTAATAACTTAATGTTAATAACATTCCATTCTAAAGTGTTTTTGTTTTTCGCCAGGATGATTATTTTGTGTTTACTCCTATACGTCTGACAATACCGGACACACCACCGAGCATGAGGGAGAAGATGAGGAAAATCCGAGAAGCTAAAGAGGGTAGGTAGAAATAATTGGTTTGTAATGAATCAGAATTGTTCGTATTAAGGCTAGTTGGTACAGATACTAAAGTAATGGTGTCCTAGTTACAACTTGTCAAAATGCAATCAAAAGGTGAATAAATGCAATAGGTTATCTTCTACAAAGGTACTTTTTAATGTCATGGGGTACAATATTACACAATTTTTTTACGTCATATCAGCCCACACGTCAAAAGCCCATTGTTTATTGCATAGTAAAACCTAATTTTTCTACTCTATATATATAGAGACAAAATCATGAGACATGTTAGAGTACATAATTTGCAATGTCTACTATTCTTCTCTGTTAAACTTAAGTCAGATCAAGCTATGTTAGGATTATTAGTAGAACAAGTATAATACATATATAATTATTAATTGTTACATTAACTTAGGTGCTTTGGGCTCCAACTCTGCCAGTGAGTTACATGATGACTTGGAGGAGAAACATGTTCATTTTAAACAGCTGCAGAAGAAACTTTTCAGTAAGACTATCTCTCTCTCATTCTTCACATGATTTTGATTGTGTATTGACTAAATGTTCGTGTATGACAGAGTTACAGACAAAGTAAAGATGAAAGTGTTTGCTGTCATATTTTAGTTATCCTCTTGTGATAACCTATGAAAATAATAGAAAGATTAATCTTTTAACCATTGGCATTCGCACATGTACTATATTAGCAGTGATACATTTTAGTTTGAAAACGTGACATTGTCACAGAGTGGTGGGGTAAGGGATCTCTGACAGGTGTGATCCTGTTAAATGATTATTGATGAAGGTCTTTTAAGGTAAACATAGTATTATTTATTTCAGCGCTATTTATGTTCCATGTACTTGATCACGATAATAATAATAATAATTTCTTTATTTTACGAAGGTATTACACATTCTGTTATGTAACACATTACATATTCTTATTTACAATGTGGCCTTCGATAAAACTAAAAAGAAAATAAAGCAAATACAAAATTATCAAGTGGAATAAACTGCGTATGACCATTTTGAAGGATTATATAAATTTCATGCTGAATGCAAATACTTGTTCCAATTTCAGAGTCAAGAGCTTCAAGTTGTGATAACATGAGCCCTACCATGTCAACCGACACAAGTTCAGTATTTATGACAGACTGTGAGAATGAAGGAACAGCTGACGAGGAGGAAATGACCGGGCACAAAACTGACCACAACGCTGAAAGAGCCATAGATCACAACGTCAGTATTGCAAGTGACGCATCAGTCAATGACGATATTTTCAAAATTGCGCGGAATTTAAATCTTACTCTGAATAGCCAGGTGGACAAAGATGAATCTGGACCTGGTTTGTTTGGTGAAGACTCTGATGAGAATCTTCTTAACACACAGGAAATTACAACTGTAGTAAATGCTCCAGGGATGTTAAAACAACATACTTATAATGATGTTGGTACTGATAAAGAAATTACTGACAATCATGTGGTGAATTGTTTTGAGGGTAAAAATAATGTTAAAAAGGCATCTCCCAAACGTAAGTCAGATGTTCAAGCAGAGGCTGCTGCTCAGGATAAAAAACAGAGAAGGCGGTCGTCTAGACGACTTTCAGTTCAGCAAGCAATTCAGGAACTAGGCACATCTTATGTCCTGGACATACTGCCAGAGAATGATGAGGAGGAAAATCCAATTCCAGATTTATCTGTTTCAAATGATAATTCTAGTCATGAAAATAAACAAGATAATGAAAATCTGACCAATAAAATGGAAAAGGCGAAAAGAGAAGGTAGAAATTCTAAGGGAAAGTCAACAGAAACAAAACAAGGTGGTAACAGAGGAAGAAGAAGTAAAGTGTCTCTAGATAATAGCAAAACCTCGTCGGAGAATGAGCCTGATGTAAAATCTGTATCTGAAAATAATAATATAGAAGATGAAGAAAGAAAAGCAGCTTCATCAAAGGCCACAAAAGGAAAGAAAACAATGAAAAAGAAATTGATGTCATTAACCGATTTAATGGAGCAACATTCTGTGTTAATTGAGCCAACAAAATGTTCACAGGTTGAAAGACCACAGTTAGAACCAACAAAGGCTAAAAAAGGAAGAAAGAGAAAAGGAACAAGTGCAGATAACTCTTCAGAAAGTGTAGAAATTAGAAATGATGCAAATAAGGATATGTCAGACATTGATGGAAATGTGAGGAATGAAAAAGAAAACAAAAATAAAAGCAAAAATGCTAAAACAGCAAATAATAGCCGGAAAAGGAAAACTAATGAAGAATCTAGTGAAGACACTAAATGTGCAGCTGGTCGAAAAAAGAGGAGTAGTGTATGTGGAGGACAGAATAAAACGAAGAGAGGAAAGAATACACTTGTTAATGAAACTCATCTGGAAAATGATATTTCTAAGACACATAAAGACAGTACTAACCGTTCGCCTGTGGCTAAAATACAAGATGTTACAACACAGTTAAATCTAACTAAAGATAATGGTCTTGTTTGTTCTATAAGGGAGACGACTCTTTCATTGTCAATGTCAACGGCATACACAGATGCAAATATGCCGTCATTCTTGTCATCCCAGCGTAAAAGTATTGATGAATTTAATCCATCTCAAAAAAGGCAAAATAAAAAGCAGAATTTGAAGGAGAGGTCAGTTTTAGCATCCATTAATGAAAAGACGACCAACAGCAATCTTTCGTCATCAGATTCTGATAGAAGTGTGAACAGTGGTAAAAGACGAGGTAAAATAAGTCACTCCCAGCATCGAAAGATTGTAAGACCATCTATAGTTATGACCAGCCTACATTCATAGTAAGTGATTTTACATAGACGATAACTGTTGGTTTCGGTGTTTGATCACGTTATAATTTCACCGAGTGGCCAGCAAAAGTGATATTTCCACGAGTGGCCCAGCCACGAATGAAAATAAAAAATTTTGGTGTTCAAAATACACCGATGGCAACAATTTTTCTGTTTATTTTATGGTTAAAACTCTGCTTTTATTGAATTTGTTTCTATAAAATATCGAAAATCAGAAAACTGTCATCAGAAAACATAGTGCAAATGGCGTCATTTTAATGACGTCATCGTCGCATGATTTCCAGTGTTAATTACGCTCAGTATACTTTTTGATGTAAATCCGGGTTAAAGATTGCAGAAACAGTGAAAATTAAAAATGGTAATCCACTGTTTCAAAACTATGGATTATCACTTTTATTTCACTGAGAAAACTTTATAATTCACTGGAAAACATAAAATAAATAAAGTTATTACTCCATTATCCTGATGATTTTAATGGGAATACCCATAACTAGAAGGATATTCATTCAAATTGTATAAAATAAGCTGTTAAATGTATGGAAACTAATAAACACAAATGCATTTTTCAAGAACTTACATCCTCACATATTATTGTAGTTGTTGTAAAGTATAGCTGAAAGTTTTAAATTTCATGTCAGATGATTTTTTCATTTAATAAATGTATTAATATTGGTTTATAAGTTGTTCAGACATGCCACCAGGATGTGTGTCATTGAAAATAGATTATCTAGGGATTGTGCTGGATGAATCAGTTGTCTGTCAGAAAAAAAAATGCGCGAGAAGACAGATTTTACTTCACTTTCTGGTCAAATGGTAACACGTGAGATTTAAACTTGCAAAAACTTGTATGATGCCGGTATCGGTAAAGTCAGACGACTTTCCTTGCACCTTTCAGTGAACAAGATGTTGTAATCTCAGTTGTGAAGAAGCTCGGAGGGTTTGTTATAGCGGAAAATGTCAATGAGACGACAACACACGTTATCTGTGGTGAGACACGTAGAACGCTCAATGTGTTACATGGCCTTGCTAGGGGAATCTGGCTGCTTACCAAGGAATGGGTAAAAACAGGAATTTATAACTGTACATTGTAATGTTTTGCGGAAAAATATCTAATCACATGACAGTGTATCCCCTGCTTCATTTTAAAAAAGTTTTGTTTTAAAGGACCACATTCTAACTTGATCCGATGATTTTGAGCATGTGACCATTTCAGTATATGTATTGAAAAAAGGATCCGCCCTAGTTTATATGTAGAAAATATGTTTTACTTTTGAAAAGTACTTGTAATTCATACTGGATAATATTTCATGTTTATTTGGAGATCGAATTCAAAGTAATGTAATCTGAACATTCACTGTAAGTTTGAAAAGTCACAGAAACATCTTATACGCATTGAATTTGACCTCAGCCTGATAAAAGTGGAGCAGAGGTTGTTTTATTTTGAAGATTTTTTTGGCAGCAAGCTTTTAATATAAATTATAACTTTGATATTATGTCAGGTTATAAAGTCCTTAGAGGCAGGAGAATGGATACTGGAAGCAGAATTTGAGTGTACTAGTTCTTTTCCAGGGTGTAAGGTAAGAGGATTTTTCACATACTTCAAATATATCTTTATTATAAATCTCTGTCAATTTCTAACTTACCTGTAACTATATGAGACAAATGTTCAGCATTTCATCTTGCTTCTATCAGAATGTACCTATTAAGCCACTGAATGTCTTCTTCAAGTTGTTGTTCAAATAATGGCACACTGTCCATTTATTCAAATACATAGATATCTAATCATAAAAAAACACACAAAAAAGAAAAAACAATCTTTCATCACAGCTGGAGCAGCAGCTGTTTAAATCATTTCATAGTTTATTACCATCAATCATGGATTTTGATTTTAAGTAATAAAAGTTATTGAGGGGTAAAAACTGATTAAAGTGTGTCTGAGAAGTCACAGATTGCCGGAATGGCATAGAGATTAATTTCAAGTATAATGAATAGATAAATCAAATTAGAAAAGCCTAGTATATCTAATAGAATGGTTTCGTGAAAATAGTTCTATGCACCCTATTGCAGGTGTGTCTATTTTAACAATTACTGGTTGGAATGTAAAAATTCTGGTTACAAAAGAGATAGTAGTTATTAGTACAATACACATGAGATAGAATAACAGAAGATATACAAATGTAGTACATTACAAATGAAATAGCATTACAAAATAGATATTACACTACAAATAGCATTACAAGCATATATACAAACATCTGTTTATTTATACATCTCAGAGGGCCAGATTAGAACAGGAAAAGAACCCTGGATTGTACAGACAATCTCTGTTTAACAGGATTGGTCCAGTGTATATATCTGGTAGATCCCAACCACCAAGACAACATCTCGTACAGCTTCTGAAGCTATGTGGTGGGCAGGTAAACATAAGTTTGTTTATTAAGTGTCTAGGTGTTAGATTTTATAAATTGTTATAATTTTGATATACGGTGAAACTTGTATTGAGAGACCGCTCAAGGGGAAAGGCCAAAACCGGGTGCTACCGTTAAGCATGAAATTGTTCTTATGTCACATGGTAATTTTCAAAAGTAGCAAATTAGTTTGTACATGAAAGTACAGAAAGTTGGTGAATACCCGACAATTAACACTTGTGGATATAAGAAGAGACGATGATCCTTATGAGATTTGATATTTCTGTGGTTAATTGGGAAGTCAAATGCAACTTTAAAGCGGTCAGTGTCCATAGAAATGATCTGTTTGCACATAAATGGTCGCCTAATACGAACAAAAGACCGATTATGGGTCACTAATTACTGTTTGCGGGTCGCATAAGACAAAAGTCACTTGATGCAAAAGCAAAACAGTGTTAAAACGCTCGAGGGGGTTCAAAAGCGGTCTCTTAAGACAAAGGTCGCTTAATACACGTGGCCACATGGGCAAGTTCTACTATATGTATTGCAAATGTATTCTTAGACTACAGAGGAATTCAATCTGCTATACTGGATAGAATCTGATTGATATATTAGATCCCTTATAAAAGCAGTAGTATCAAGTTATGGTCAGCTTCATTGACACTATTAATTATGTGATTTGTTATTAACACTCCATAGAAATGTATGGGGTCAATTTGCTAAATTCTTATTCACCTTTTCAGCATTATGTCCTTACATAATGCTGAGGAGGGTTGGCAGCACATATGATAATAGTCTCCCTTGACTTGGTGTCACTATATATTGTAACTGTAAAATCAACTGTACTCTATGTTACTTTAATTATTGAAATATATATAATACTGCGTTTTTTTATCCTTCCTTATATGTCACAGGTTATTGGTATAAGAGAGAATGCGAGTATATACCTTGGCTCAGACTATCATCCAGGAATGACATGTGTCAAAACAAACTGGCTCCTAGGTATGTTTGGCAGAAAGTTTTGTGTATTTTGCCCTATCCTGTATGTCTATTGCAAGGGTTCAAATTTGCATCAGCATTCAGAGGGTAATATACCTCCTTCATGGTCCGTTGGTTAGAGATTCTGAATTGAAATTACTGTAACCTCTAATTGTTTGAAGGGCATTGGTCCGAGCCCTGTTGCCAACCATGTCTTTATTTATTTGAGAAAGTTAGCAGTTTCTTACAAAGTATATGGTTGTTGTACTGGTTCTTCCCATGTAACAGTGGTTAAGAAAACTGCCTGCCAATTATATTCAGAAGTTTAGTTTTATCTGTTGTGCAAAGGTTGAAATGCAGCTTGGAATAAAGACAGCACTTGTTTTCCTGTTTAGACCAAGTCTAGTATTCATCTACTTCATGGTAGAATAAACACAATACAGTACATTTACTTCTATCAGAAAGACATTTTACAAGTGCTGTTTGATGTTTTCTTTTTCCTGTTCACTCATTCCAAAAACATCTACATTTGAAAGTCTGAATATCAGTGTAGTTTAATACCATACATTATGCAGTCATAGTCAAGTCTATGAACAGTCAATACTAATATAACTTAATAGTACTGGTAACTCAAGTACAGAAATTTAGCAAAGAAATTGTAATACCATATCCTTCAATATTTTTACATTCAGATTATTCAACAAACTTTTCTTTATAATTTCAGATTGTATTACGAGTCAGCAGTTACTGCCTATGGACAGATATTATTTGGACAGACCAAAACGAGAAAGCAGTCCTGCCTATTAGACTTGATTTATATGTATTTGAAGAGATATTTGTTGGACCAGAGGTCATTGATGCCTGTACTAAAGATGCTGTCTTTCAAATAAAGAAATGAAATATCAAAAATTTATATAAAATTCAATTTCATGTAAAGTGGGTGCATTCATTAGCATTAAAAAAAGTGTCCAGCGTGGACTTGCTTTTTCGAAAGACTGGCACGTTTTGGCCATTGTTTGCACAGAATTCGAATTCTTGGTTGTCTGCAACTACCAGAGCTTCCTTTTTCAGTATTTGATAGAATGTTAGTTAAAATAAGGAATTGTGTGTAGTTTGCTGTGGTGGAGTGGTTCGAGTTGCTGACGATCACTGTAGCTTCTCATAGATTGAGGGTCAAGGGTTTCGAGCCCTGCAACCGACCATATCTATTTTTGTGAGAAAGTTTGCGAATTACGGAAGATATGAGTATCGTACAGATACTTCCCAGGAAAGAGAGTTATGTGAACTGCCGGATTGTTAAAATGACCAAAAGACATTGGGACGGGCGTAAACTCGTATGACAATAAGGAATTGTGTGAGTCTGTGCTATACATATAAAACAAACGATACTAAAAATGCTTTGATTCACATAAGTTGTTAAATAGTAATTGGCATTTTATGAAATTTGATATATTGATTAATATGGTTAAAATGTACATGTATATAGAACTGTTGTTTATAACTCACCTAGGCAGAAAGTTTTTGGCAGTGAGCTTTTTCTGATTATCTTTCGTCCAGCTTCATCCATTTTAGAACCATTATAGAGCTTTTGATGATGGTTGTGTGTATCTTTTTGAGATGTTAAATTTTCTGAAAGTTTCTTGTATTGTTCATAAGCAGTATTAACATCTACCTCTAAATTTTATTTATTTATGTATTCATGTATATAGTCACTGTATATCTAAGTTTATAAGTCGAGTTCAATGAAATCTTGTTTCCAGAAACAGCTGATTTGCATGCATAGAAAACGGGCATTTATTTGTTAACGCATCTTGGATACATTGTTTGCGCAGCTATGTTTCTTATACCATGGCGGAATTTAGTTTCATCATCATGTATAATTTTATGAAATTAGATGTGGAAATAATAAATGTTACCAAGTTACTCTGAAAATATCCTTTACTTCCTGTTTTCAGTCACTTGAGGTAAAGTCTTGTTTATGTATGGTGTCAGATGTCCATTCACATTTTGTTGTTAAACTTAATCTTCATTGAAATCAATGTATGTGGCCGCGAGATCTCGGATTCGGTTACAGGCTTGATCAGACCAGTTGGTCCAGAGTTAATGCCCTTGATAAATGTTGAATTCGATATTGTTAACACTTCGGTTGGAGTGGGGGCACATTTCTTGACCAATTTTAACTAAGCCTTGATATAATGTGTATGAGTTGATTACTTTGAAAGTTGGACATTTGTTTACTATCACAACCCCTACATTTAAGCAAGAGAAGGTAACTCTGTCAAGGATTTCTTTTGAATGGCCCTTTTCGACTTAAGTTTTTCGTACTTGACTACTTATTGACTTAACCATTTGATATATTCATTTGAACGTTGGAATACATGTTCTTGTGTACGTGTACGGTAATGACACCCATCTGTAAAGCAAGAGTAGATTGATCATCTTGTTCATATGTTCTAGACCAGTTTCAATGAACTTTACCAAACTTGATCAAATGTGTTCATTCAGTAGAGATGTGCAAAACTAAATATGAACCAAGTTCGTGCAAGAACACACTTTAACTATGACTTAATTTTCATTAGTTTTGATACCTCCGTAATTCCTGAAAGAACTATTTGACTTTGGCCACTGCTCGTGGTTGTGTGGACTGAAATTGTAACCTGTCATTGATTAAGGATCATGGGTATAACTCCCGTTACCGACCACATTTTTTTTAAAGAGAAAGTTGCCTGTTTGTGGTTTAGTACTAGTCTTTCCAACCATGATGTGACAAACTACTTTTCTAAATAAGTAAAATACTGCAGAAAGGGGCATTAAAATCCATGTACCCATGTTTTGGCGCCTCAAATAGATTTATACCAAACATGCACTCCACAGCTCTTAGACTCTGATTAGTGTAGCATTGTTGGGTCAAGGTCATAGTTGTTTCAAGTGTGATGTTTCATAAGAAGGATGGATGGATGGGGATAGATGAATATTTTAGTATATTACATACATTTGTATGTACAAACTTGGTAGATAATTAGAT
>JAUMHA010362566.1:0-13959 GCA_032359765.1 Saxidomus gigantea | reverse complement strand
GTATAAAGCCTGTGCGGTACGAAACATAAAAACGCCCGAAGATCTGGTAGCGCCCGACAACTGGTAGGAATCCAGTAACGAACTCGACATAAGTTTCAAATTCAAATAATGTTTTGTAACTGAAGCACTAAGGTAACCGTATAATGTGAATACTTTTTTATTTATCAAAAGTCATATATAAGGGGATTGTCTTATAAGTATACAAAACCATGATCAAAATGAAATTTCGTATTTACCATTTTACTTTCGAAAATGAAGTATCATTGAATTCTTATACAAAAAACTTGCTATGTAAACCGGTCGGTAACCGACAGCTGAATGATTTCATATTTTTTTAATGGTGCAACGGTATACCGGTATTGCAATACAGAGCCGGCCTGATACCTATCGCGGTACAAAGTCCCAAACCGCTATTTTCAGAGTTAAATTAAATACATATACTCACTTTAAACATTGCTATGCATGTCAATAAATAAAATAAAGAAGAAAAAGAAGATCATGATTGAACATTTTTGCTACTCTTTGGTTACAGATATAATATAACTTGTCCAAAAATTAATTTGGCTTTAAATAGAAAGTTTCTGGATTGACCGTATAGTTGCACCCTTATTTCATATTAAAACATAAAACCTTACACCATCTATTGTGTCAACTAATGGTAACCAAGTTATCTATGATGGAAATTAATTTCCTTAAACGAAAACAATTTTATTGTTACATTGTACTCAGAGCAGAGTTGGGCACGAAGTAAACGCTTTGAAACACATGCATGAACTGTGATTTGGGGTTTTTAGCTAATATGTCGCCTAATTCTACAGCCCGCAAAAACTTCACTAAAAGAATACTTGAAATGAGTAAATGAAATCACAACCGCGCTGTGTTAATTTCTAACATAAACAATGCTCTACTTGAATATATAACTCAAAATGAAACGACCAATGTACACAATCACTTTCTGAAGTCAAGGCAGAATTTAATGACAGAACTAAGACATTTATGAAAACAAAATACGTAGACCCATAAAAGAAATTGAATCTTTATAATAATCACCGAGTCAACACAGAAGTGTATTGACTGACTAAAAGGGTTGCAGTAACTGTTAGGAATACTGGTTCAAAATCTTGTTATAATTCATTCGTCTGATGAAGCAGTGAATGGTCGTAGGTTATCTTGTCTGATTTATAAAGAACATTCCATTACACTTTTCACTTTGGCTCACACCTACCAAATAGCATGCTTTAGTCGATCCTGATTCGGTTATTACTTGATTGTAAAAATTTTAACGCATTGAAATAATTTGTAATTATATAATTAGGACCCAGGTTTGCGACAACACAAAAGTGTACTTACTGTCGCAAATACGGTTAATTCCCTATATTATCTAAACGTCACAAATTTAATTGACTTGACTAATCCGAATAAGCGCATTTGGGAAAAAAACACGCTCAATTCATGCAACTGGCGTGCTTCAACTTCTTAACTAGTTTCTAGTATTTTAGCTCTAATAATTTCTTCTTTTAATGATTTCCCACGAAACTTGATTGGTCTTACTAGAAAAAACGTCGTAGGTGTGTGAGTTCATAGAATAATTATGTGTTTTCCGACTTCACTAATCGTGTTGTAGGTACTTGATGTTGAGTGATTGTTCATGAATTATGTTCTTCCTATTTTATAGGATTTTCCAAACACTTCAGAGCTAACACTATCAAACACTACCAACATAAATAAAAAAGGGAAATAAAAGATCATTGGTCAGAACTTAAATTGGTGAGATGCTACAATTAAATTGTGTGCATGATTAATATAAATGTTGAATGACATGTAGATATCCATATATGGTTAAGTGTTCAAGTGACCACTTTCCGATTCATTCATATAAAGCTGTGAGAGACAGTTGGCCAAACCATAACAGACCGAACCAGCGAACAAGATTTAAGCGATTATCTAAAGAAAGAAGCAAACAAGTCAAACTCGTTCACATTATTCGACTTTGTGGTATGTTTATTTCATATTTATTGTTTTATTCATTCAATCATTGTTCAATTATTGCTTATATTCTAGGAGTGTGCGTTTTTAAAGAAAGAAGATATCAGCCGAATTAAAAGCTTTGTTCAGTTGCTTTTTTGTATTTTTTTATTTTCATTTTTTATTTTTCTAAATTTTAGATATGCAAAATTTCAGATATTTTCTATCAGTAATCATTTATCCTTTTTTTCACTTTTAGATATAATGGGATCTACAAAATTCTTAGTTTTGGTTGGAGTGCTCGTCATCGCTACTGTCTTTGAAAGTGGACTTTGTCAGAGACGAAAAAGATTATGTAGAATAAACAGATTCTCCGGCGCCTGTACAGACATCACGCCAAGATATGGTGGCTTATCTTCAGCGGCTACTGGACGATGTGCACAAAAAGGAGGAACATGTGAAATTCTTCAGACAGGACGGAGGGCTAGATGTGTATGTGCTGTAATGTTTGATGTGTAGAAACTGTATTTGCTGTCATGTCGGAGACTGTATATAAACAGAATTTCATGTGCAATATTTTGGGAGGTACACGTATTTGTTGTGTCGGTGCTTGTATTTATCAATGTATTCTCTAGCTTTTTTTCGTATTCTTGAGATTGTTTCTAGGGAAAGAGCAAGAAAACAAGTAACGGACAGATTTACAATGTATAGACTGAAATACTGCTTTATATAAGAAATGAAAAAGGGTCAGGGATTCGATTTAGAAAACGTGCTTGCTTTTATGTATTATATTGTCAAGGAAGCAGAGAATATCGTGTAAAACTGATTTTTTTCCTTTAGCTCAGAAAATAACTTTTAAACTGTTTAAGTAGGTAATTGTGAATTGTGTATTCAAAACATCAATAGACGTTCTTGAGAAAAGACATTACACAGCACAAGAAATCAACTCGGATTCAAAGAGTTTAAATTCTAGTTAATCTATCCGTCATACTATGTAAATGTATACTTTTGATTATACATAACAGTGAGGTAACTTTTCTACGTTACATATTTATCACCAACCTTTTATGCTATTTATTTATTGTTAATTTTTTATAGTTTACATTTTTGCCATTCATGTGATATTTGTAAGTGATTTTTTTTCAGTGTTTTACTATATCTTTGGTTTAGATTATGTAGACAAAAAGTATTTATTTTTATTGATAATACATTATTATTTCCATGCGAATGTGGACTATTGTCCACAAGACATCTGATGTCAGAAAACCCGCTTTCCTCAGTCAAATCTCTTTTTCAAAGGTCGAGCTATGTTGAAAAATGTCTTGGGCCTTATCAACGGTTGGCCTTGCTGACAATATACCTGATGTCCAATAGACATTTGTTACCAAAAAGAAAGGAGGAACTCGTTTACTATTAGCGAAATGCTTTTGTTAAAGTATTGTTGTGTGATCAAAATTTCTTAGGTCTACTTATTTATTAGGAAAACGTTTTGAACGTTGAGGTTTGTTTGTTATAAGCTTTATGGGGTTATTTCCATTTTGTCTCGTGCAAGTTTTCTTGCGGTTATACATCATCTCATGTGCTCTTTAATTCATAATTGCACAACGTTGTGATATGTATTTATTATGATAGTCAGACTTAAGTGATCTTTTTGGAGATTATTTCGTTCTGGTTGTTCATGCAAAACAAGAGATATTTATAAGTATTTACACTTCAAAATCAAGTGTTTCAATTACTTGAATTTACATTGTATTTATAATTACTTACTTAATTTTTACAGCCTATTTGTTTGTGATATCATATTTTTATCAATATATAAAATGATAAAGCTGAGGTATGTGTCTTTTTTTGTTAAGAAATAAAAGGAAAAATGTGTTTCCATGACTTTATGTTTTAGTTGAATGTTAACTCTGAAAGTTGACGTGTTCAATCACAGGAAAGGGAATCCAGAGCAGTAATAAACTTTTATTAACACTATCTAGGCCTTGTTCGGTCGCACTCTTGGAATTAACTCGACTCCATGCTCAAGCTGTTAAAATCGCTTAAACCCCCCATTGACTGACGCTTACATGTTCAAGTCCTGTAACCGACCATGTATCTGGATTTGAAAAGTTGACGGATTCTTTTTTCCTTTGATTGTTTATATTGCCGCCCGACCTGTCTCCCTGGGTGAACTTGCCAAGACTCCTGACAGGCAAGGTTGACGAGAGACAGATGCAGATACAATACAATCTGGTTCCCAGACCATAGCTTTTTTATTTCCGCGAAAGTGAAACGCAGCAGTCCTCTAGCCACCACTTTCGTTGCAGAGATGTCTGTGATAAGGACGTATTTTTTCTTCTGTATGAGACCAATTTCTTTGTTTGTTGATTATGCATTGAAATGAAATTAATATTCAAGATATAGAACATTTACATACATGCTATTATTAACAAACAGGTTCTACAGCAGAACATTGAGATAGATTACATATCATACAATCATGTATCACACTCTTACACATTTATACAGTTTCAATTTAAATTCTATAAAACAAAATAAATTATTGAAACTGTATTTAAATGAGTTCAATGAATTTATCTCTGTAATATACAAGGGTTAAGAGTTTCAAATATGACTACTACGTACTACGATAGGAAAACGCATCCTCCCTGTTACATTGTATTGCGTTGTGCTTTGATGAAACAAGATAACGTTATCTTATAGATGTTGAAACATAATTTTGAGTGTATGACCCTCCCCCTCCCCCCTTGTGAAAAAAAAAAAAACGAAATGGAAAACATTTCCCAGTAAAAAATACAATATGAACAAAATCACCCAAGTCCCCGTAGGAGTATACAACCCCCCGTAGGCGTACAAGATGGACAAAATCCCCCCCCCCCCTGTGAAAAATTCAAGTTGCACATCCCAACCTAACCAACTCTGTAATAAAATCATGCGGAGTACAAAAACCTACACATACTGAGGTACTGAGGTCTACGACAAGATTCGAACCACTATCCTTTATAGATCGCGTTATTACTTAAAGTATAAAAATTCTAATAATATATATAACCTGACCTCATTGTGCCTCGGCTGACCATAAGAATATTGTGAAAATTGTAAAATTGATAGAGCAATTTCTCGGCTGACATGGAGTGCAAAATTGTCACCTGCGTGAAAAATGACGCCCCTCGCTTCCTCATAGAAATAAATTTAAAAACAAAAATGAGAGTAAGTTACTTAGCTCTGCCTTGCATTTCATATCAAATAAAACATTTCTAGTACTATATTTAAATGGGGACACTACAACAAAATACGGTTTTCAAAAACAGAGATGCTTAACGTATGAAAGAATGTTTCAGTAACACCAAGTGTTTTTGTTTATTTGCATAAATCAGAGTTACTATGATTCTAGCAACAACAACAACATGCTTTATCACTTATTTCATAATAAAATGTATAATACAAAAAAAAAACTCGTGAGTAAGTATTGAAGAAAATTTAACTTAACATGAATAGTATGTTATGGAGATAATTACATCAAAATATTCCTTTACCGAAAAAAACAAATATGTACTTTATTTGCACTAAAAGCTTAATATTGTTATTTGCAAAATGAGTATATATTTATCAATATCTAACAGTACACATTAAGATTTCGTTATCATAGGTGGTTCAAATTTATTAATGTGTAGCCATCTCCAAGTGTATTCTCTAAAGAATTATGTTCTCAGTTCTACCTACAATAATTTTTAACTGTGGAGCTTGTGTTGTTCTAATATGTGGTATAAATGCATACTCTGAAATGAAAAATACAAATGATTAAGTGTGTCTTATGGTCTTATGGGGGATTTTGTCCGCTTAATGATTTTTCAAATGGGGAATTATCCATAATTTTCATTGTATGCAATACATTCATCAGAAAAGAACATATTATGCCATTTAGAGACCATTATTGTTATTAATGTATGATAAAAAGAATTGTTCTCAAAAGTCAACCAGTTTAACTAGTATAAAAGGTCCTTTGAAGAATGATACGAGCTGTACGTTTTTGTAGATCGTACAAAATGTATCACCTTTAGAATGAACGCCTTTACCCCATACATACCCACAATAATAGACCTGTCAAACATTTGGTAAACACACATTATTATACATGTACTTCAATGACCCATTGCACTAATTTTGAAAAGTGTTATTTTGACAATTTTAGCTAGTCGTATTTAGCTTAAACGTACAACATCAAAGAAAAAGAAGCGTCAATTTTATTTTTCAAACGCCCAATACATTTATATTATCAACGGACTGTATGACTGTTGCTGTAGGCATTTGTCGGGGGATAGAGTTTAGCACTTGCACTGATAAAAGCAGACATTACAGTAGTTATATCTAACTTAAAGGAGCACTCCCTACATCTAGCAGATTATATTCCCGAAACATAGATTATGTGTTCAATCAACGTCAAATGATAAATAAATACAATTTCAAAGAAGAACCTATGGCAAAAAAAACTCATTTTATCACAATTAATCAATATAGAGGTTTTCTGTAATAAATCGCATCCACCCATTATTGTACAACAACAACTTTACATAGATTATTGAATGGTTTACGGTACTGCAGTATATCTTAAACCGCTGTTTTTATCGATAATTACTAGTAATGCATAGCCGAAACTTTTGGGTAAAGTTATAATACTTCCAAAGAATATATTATTTATGTTTTGGGTGTTATTTAGTTTGACATCAGTTATAGGTATGTCTCTTTAATGTAATATTTGCCCCGTCAATTAATGAAAAAAGGTACAAAATATGTAAAGGCATTAATTTGTAACCCGGATATATCATTGTCTCCTGCGAAGGGTAAAGAGGAAACAAAATGCAACGGATACAAAGACGCATTTACTCGAAAGTATACTGGTTTAAGTTTTCAATAAAATATAAGTATAGGTCAATAGGTGAATACCAAAACCCCGACGTTTTAACAATTTTAACGAGGGTTTATGTGAATCTCTTAATGTGGAGAATTGAAAAAGCATATAAAGTTATCACTATACGTCCGTTAAAACACATTTTTGTGCAAGAATGCGACATACATCCATACATTAAATATATCTTATAACATGATGATTGGCAAGTTATGTTTTCTTAACTTATTAGCAACCGTAGATTTCTTAACAAAGGTATATAAAAAACTTAACTTAAAAGTAACTGAGAACCCATTTTGTGATATTGCTGAAGATTAACGTGTATGCCTCTGCAGTCTTGCGTAAGCGGCTCAGCATACTCAGCCAATTATTAAATACAATATGAAAATATTTGCAAAAAAGAAATATCCATCAGGGGCTTTTTTAAAACTTTCAAAGCTGTTTTTTTTTCTTCTGAACTGGTCTTCTTGTCTGAACCCTCTGAACATACCGAACGTTAAGTTTGCGTTTTGTTCGAACATACCGTATTTAAAGGTTCCTCCTTGTTTGGGCTTTCACACAAGCATTATGTTAGCGTTTACATTTGTACTAGACCTACTGATTGTCTCGTCCCTCTGAAGACATCATGTGCATATTTTTGTCTGAATCCTCTTAATACATACTTCTTTTTTTTGTTTAACAGATTTTATTGTTAATATTTACAAAATCACATCAACAAATCATAACAATGCTTATTTTGGCGAACGGGTTGACTGCAAGTTCACTTATCATAGATTTGGATGTTCCCTTAAAGGAATATTTACAAATTCAAAGGACGGCAGTTGCATAAAAATATTTATTCTGTAATAAGATGGCTATGAATGTTTGTATATATTAAGTAAATAAGTATAACTCGCGCTCGATATTCTAAGACTTTCGTCTAGACTAAGTTCGCAAAATGCATGTTCGAACATAAATACATTATTGAAAATAAGGATATTTTTGGAAAATAAGACCATCACACAACTGTCTTTTCCGCGATCAACAAATAGTAAAAGCTTTAATACTGAGCACTTTGTGTTTAAACAAAAAGATCCAAATACCGTCGGAGTAATGAATAACAATAGCTTGGAAGAAGAATAAGAATTAAATTTAAGAGTTTTACTATAGCCAATCGAACAATAACTTTACATTATTCTAAATAAGAAAATAAATATAAAGAGTTGCGAACAAAAGAGAAGGGAAGAAGGGATAATAAAAGTTACTGTATTGTATATAGAGAAATAAAAATGTTTTGAAGGTCTCCATTTAAAACACATTGTCAAGTATTTTAATTGTGTGCTAGGGAAAAGTCAACAAAAGGTTGTCATTGTCTGATACCCGAACACATGTAGTAGGTTGGCCTACTTCTTGTCTGAACCCTCGAACACACAGTATATTAGTCCTACGTCGAAAACACAGTATGTTATGCCTACGTCTTGTCTGAAAGATCGAAAACATAGTATGTTATGCCTACGTCTTGTCTGAAACATCGAAAACACAGTATGTTATGCCTATGTCTTGTATGAAACATCGAAAACATAGTATGTTAAGCCTTCTTTATCTCTAAACCCTCAAACACACAATATATAAGACCTACTTCTTGTCTGAAACCTCGAAAACACAGTACGTTAGTCCAACGTCCAAAACACAGTATGTTAGGCCTGTGTCTTGTCTGAAACATAAAAAAACACAGTATGTTAGGCCTACTTCTTGTTTAAACCCTCAAACACACACTATTTAAGGCCTACTTCTATTGTCTTAACCCTCAAACACACAGTATGTAATGCCTGCTTCAATCCTCGGATATACAGTATGTAATGCCTGCTTCAATCCTCGGATATACAGTATGTTAGACCTGTGTCTTGTCTGAAACATCGAAAACACAGTATGTTAGGCCTTCTTCTTCTCTAAACCCTCAAACACACAATATGTAAGGCCTACTTCTTGTCTAGACCTAAAAGTTACAGGAAATATGATTGTAAAAACGTTTTGTTTTTTGTAGAAAACCACGTGTTAGTCACTTTCTATCATTTCAAGCAATGAATACCTTTTAGAAAAAGTATCAAGGTCATACTTTTGATAATTTTAAAGCCAGATTTAATCCTAGTTGGTATATATACTACTTTAAACGAGATAGAATATGATATATAGGCCATTATGTGTGTGTCACCGCACAGTCACAATACTTCCATAATATGGCTACTAAATGAAATTGTATAAATATGATGATTCACAAAATAAACCCCTTTTTCTAAAACAAAACCGTTTGCAACATCATCACGCTACTATAAATGAATAATATGAACATGTATTAGTAGTTTATGCAACACTGTATGGACACATTTAAAGGAAATTCTTTTTGTTGTAGTGGCAATTTATATGTCTAGTATCCCAGGTATGGGATCCTGTACATGTATTAACTTTGTGTTTCGAACGAACTGCATCTTGCACTATTACCTCCAAAACCTAAAATAACTGTATAACCTGTTAGAGGCGTTCTGTAGTGGAGCACAGTGTTAACGTGTTCGCTTTAGGATACGAGAGTCTCGGGTTCAATCCCCACTAGTGTCAAGGCTATGTTGTCCTCGGACAAAACACAGCTATTATCGTGCTCTCTCTCTCTCTCTCTCTCTCTCTCTCTCTCTCTGTCTCTCTGACCCTGGGTTTTGGAGAATTAGCGTCTACAAACAAGATTGCGTCTGCAGACAGGCGGACATACATGCAGACAACCTGAATCCAGAATACCCTATACACTTTGTGTATATGGGTAAAATAAATCAGTACAAAAAACTGTTATACAAAAGTATCATGACGTGCCTTAGAAAATTGTCTTAACTTAAAGTTAATGTCATGTCCTAATTCATTTTTTTTTTGACAGCGTCCTACTTTTTAGTAGAGCAAACGCGTTATTACTTTTATCTTAGAGTCAACGTTTGCATAAATATTTCAGTAAACACATTTTGTTGATTAGTTAATCTTTGTGAACGGTTAAAACATGCCTCCTTAAATATTTATGGAGACAAAAAAACTTTAATCTTAAAGAAACCGTTTAATTTTTTAAAAAGCAATGACTATAATTGATGATACAAACACTCACATTTCTTGCTAAAAAGAAAATGTAACAGATAAGACAAGTCACATGTTGATGCCTTGCATCAAGACGAAGCAAATTCAGTAAACATCAGAATCTGGTGTAATGGTTAGTACATTGTACTTGCATGTATAGGCAATGTATGCAACCATCCCGCTACACTCAGCAATCGAGATGGGTTGCTAGATTTCATATAGTTTAAAGTTCCTGTAAAGTTTTATCTTCATACAATAAGAAGGCTCCAAATGTGACAGGGTGAGAAATATAAGCACCTTGACCGGATGGCGAACCCGGGACATTCCGCTTACATTACGAACACTCTACCTAATGAGCTAACCGGTTGCTAGCAAGTTCAGGACAGCAAACTTAATCCTTGTTTTTCTCATCAAACATGTTACTCGAAATACCTGTCGAGAAATCCTTATAATTAACATAAGTTTGGCGGTAACAATATAATTATTATGTTTTTATACATACGAACTATTATAAATACATTCAAGAAAGACTGAAAACGCAAAAGCATTTTATTAATCTTATTCATTCGGTATTATCTAAAAAAAAAAGTGCCTAACATTCAAAAATGTTATATAAATTATGCTTGCTATTTCATTAGCAGTTGAAAAGCTACCAACTTCTAGTCAAATGTGAGCATAATACATGTACGGCTGCACCGGAAAAATGGATTCTAAATGCTATATTTTAGTTTAATCATTGGAATTATGAAAAGTGAATTGGGTAGCAGTGACGGAGAATGTTTTGCATCTCTCCGCGGTAGCTGAGCGTTCAAAAGCGACTCAATAAGCTATGGCGGTTTTCGTTTTGTCGTATTACAACACGAAATTAAATTTGACTAGTTGGACACTTGTTTTTAAAATCATATCATATATAAGAGCTTTATCGTTGGTACCGGTTTCCCATATCATCAACGCCCCCAGAAAAGATTAGTCATTTTAGGTTTTGGAGGATAAGTGCAAGATACAGAAAGCGTCCCAATTCCAGAGACACCCTGGGTCTTATACATACCAGGTGTATAGCACCCATACATGGGACCTTGGTTTTATAGGTTCATCCAAAAGACAGTTAGTAATTTCAGTTGGTCAGCCCAGGGAATCGAACCTGCTACCTCGAGATTACAAGTCTCGTGCTCTACCGATTGAGCTAACTGGGCTGACTGTTTTTAAAATAAGTGCAAACTTTGTATTTGTAGGCAGTGTTGACTTGCGGAAATCGTTTTGTACAATTTTGTTTATCACAATGTATCTGTGTCTTATTATTTGACAGCTTTGATTTTTGCCAAAATCTACACTACGCTACCCTAAGCAGCTCTCAGTTTTGACACCTTTGATCTGGGACGAATATATAATATTATTGCTCCAGCTTTAATTTCAGCCGCAAGTCTGACCTAAGCTTCAGCTCTGGAATTTGTGTTCGTAATATGTTTGTATCTTTCATGTTCGGCCTAGTTAAAACAGTTTTAAAAACATGTGGTGTTGAAAAGCACAATGCATTTCGGAATAAAACATTTTGGAGTTATGGAAGTAAATAGTTTTTGAGAAAATTTTGGGAGTTACGTTTTTAGTGATTGTTAAAAATATTGTAGGGCGTGAGAACTGTCAATCAAAGTGCCATGGTACAATTCAGATATAGTAACTGTTAGCTCTAATAATTGCGTCATTTCTCGGAGGCTACGCTTCCACGAAGTAACATAATTATCCCTCAAACAGTAGTCTATCTAATTCTTATTTTACTGCATGCGGATGTATTTTCTTCAACATCGAGCGCATGAATTTTGTATGTAGGTGTATGTAGACAGCCTCACAGAAGGACAGCGAAGATATGGCTAATTTCATTTGATAAGGCAAATTTGATACATACTCAAGAAAAACTCTTATATACATTAGTAAATGTAGGTACATGTATATACAAAGAACGGAATATTATAACAGTCAGAAGATGATCTGGCGAGCCATATTATAATATTACAACTTCTCTCCGGGGAACATAAAATGGAACAACGTTGCACCTACATGTAAAGAGTGGATGATTGCAACAGCGACATGTATATGTACAATTACAGATCTACACCCCCACTAATATGAGCTCCTAATTAAAAACCTCAAGGAAAGAAATCGTAAGAATAGCCAAATCTGTACAACAACTAATGCAAACAATTTCATAAATAGCTGTTATTGTGTCAAGGACAGTGGTGCATTAAATAATTATACATGTACATATGTATTTATTTATTTATATGTATGGTAGCGTTATAAAATAAATAATACGTTGCAAAGGGACTTTTTAGAAGAAGAAAAAAAGGTTGTTTTTTTCAAGTGATTCTTTGAGTCAGCATATTTATACGAAGTCATTGAGTAACGGTATTATCGTAGTACTGTGACTGTGCGGTGATGAGACACACACATATGACCTATATATCAGATTTCATTTGGTTTAAAGTATTATATATGCGCGTGCCTATTTGAAAATTGAACTAAATAACGACTAGCATTAAGTAGAGTATGATTTACCCTGGCTTTATATTACCAAACTTATGACCTTTAGAAATATTTTAAAAGTGAAATAATTACATTTTAAATGTAGTCGTTGCTTTTACAAAATGATAAAAAAATGACTAAAGCATGGTTTTCTACAAATTGTAAACTCTGAAATGACGCATTAATGATAGAATACAGACATGTATTCCATGATTCTGGGATGACCCTGCCGATAAGACAAATGTACCGAATCTGTTAAATGTTCTGCAATTCGGGATGGGAGGTTCGCTTTTCGTATTAACTCAGTATTTCGGACTATTTTATACAGAAGTTCTGTAAAAGAACCCGGGGCGTATCTCGAACTATGACATTATCACATGTATGTATAATTACACTATCCCCTGAAAGCTAAAATAACTTACCTCTTTTAAGGCGGTGGTCATATGGATTAAAAAATAAAAACGCTACTATACCAAAGGAAAGGCTATGGGCGTAAATATAATGGTGAACGCAGTAGTTCGAAAGAAAAGACCTGGACCCATATATATAAGGGTATATATAACTTGTATAGTAATGGGAATGACCATGATATGAAAAAAAAATACAAACACGTGCGTGCAAATTTGAAAATAACAGATTTCACCTTATCATGCTAATAGGAATTTCTATGGTAAAATAATTGTATGTTTATATATCTTATTCAAATATTGCTTCACGCAAGGTCATCATCTTTTCATGCCGATATTGGTTAAATATTCATTCAGTTAACACATTTTGTTAAGATACGACAAACCTAAGTAATTAAATCTAAAATTAAGCATTATGAGACATAGGTTTTCCGAAACTGCAAGCGCTATATATTTGGCAAACTTTGGGTGCTGCAAAATACAACTTCTTCTGTAGGCAAAGAAAACGGCATAAGGTAAGAAGCAAGGAACAATTTATGTAAACTGATTTTCATTCATTTCATTGATAAGTTCTTCAACCTAGAGTAAATCGTAACTCTTTTATCTCAGTTAGATTTTACTGTAGAATCTATTTTATCTATCTAGACCTTAGGTCTAATAATTAAATTTTCTACGTTTTTCTGTTCAGAAAAAGGTTGTGGAAGAAATTTGGAAAAAAATACAGAATGGCTCGTGTCTCAGCTGCGATGTTGCTGGTCGTGTTACTCGTCTCGGCGTCTCTTATCGTTGATTCAAGTGCCAAGCGTCGTTTAAAACTTTGCCGTTTCAATCGAAGAACGAACACGTGCAATGATATCAGTGTACGGAATGGTGGTATATTCAGACAAAAAGGACAACTTTGTGAACTTGCTGGAGGAAGTTGCGAATTGTATCATTTACGTAAAAGAACGAGATGTTTATGTTACAAGCGTGGTCGTATTATATAAATGCTAAACCGCTGGCATCATCAGTTATAGACCTACCGCTAGTAGACATCCGTAATCGGATTATTAAATCCAACGAATATTTTTACAC
>JAUMHA010362122.1:0-13962 GCA_032359765.1 Saxidomus gigantea | reverse complement strand
ATTCAGCTTTTAACTTTTAAATCTTTTGCGACGTGTCGTCATAGATATGTTCTACATAGTACTGCAGTACTTTACAGTTCTATATGTCTACAATACTATACGATACTTTTCAGTACAAAACAATACTTTACATAACAGTGAAGTACAACAGAACTATTCAACTTTTGGTGACATATAAGTCTCAGGAGCACTTTGAATAAAAAAATAACTTGTAGCTCTTGTATTACCAAGAAAGGTGTCTTACCGGCAAAACCATTTTTAACGTTTCTTTTTTAATCGTGAGTACACCGTTATTTATATAGCGCAATAATATTGCAAAACAATAGAAACACTTTTAGATAATAAGCGACAAAATATGAAAGATGGTATTGTCAACATTGTTTTAGAATAAATACAACACAATTCTGTTATCATTCTATATTTAAATACTGGTCTGGTACCCGGACTCCTCTGTATCTGCATCTGTGTCTTTTCAATCTGCGCGTGTCTTGGCAAGTTCACCTAGGGAGAATTCCATGGGTCGGCCGGGACTATAAACAATCAAAGAAGAAAATATAAACTTGACCGTCTTGTTTTTGTTTTATACCCAAACTGTCTTCATTTCTTGAAAACCATTCTGCCCAGGGTACTTAACAGGAACGCAATTATTATAATAAGTGCCTCGGATTCTCGTTCTATACATTCATTTAAGTTCATATAAGTACTGTTGTAGAAACGAATAATTAATGAAACAAAATTAAAGACCGCAATGATTATAGATCACCGACGCACAATGTAGAAAGTCTCAAATACAGCTCTTTCTTTTTATTCACCATTTCCTAGTTTTCATAATAATTAATTAGCAGTAAAGTTCAATTACATGTTTATTGCAGCTTACATAAATTCACAATTTTCTCATAAAATACAATAATAGAAGAAGTCCTGATAAATCGTTCTTTGCAACATTGCAGAAATCATCTATTTTCTATCATTTTCTTAGTATATTGTACAAAGTTTTATTTTATGATAAACGATATTTGCAGGAAACTTCATATATAAGGAGTCCTAGTATAACGAAATTTTGGATATAAGAAACAAATGTTCTAGGCCCGATGTTTTTCCCTCTTTATTAAATATGAAGATGATATATGGATATAACGTACACTGGATATAAAGAACATATTTAAATGGTCCCAAGCAGTTAGTTATATACTGTATTGCTATTGTTCTTTATGTGCATGTCTCATAGTCCTTCTTCTGTGAGAATTTCCCAACAGCGAAGTCCACACCACATCAGATTTTAAACATATTCTGTATGCTAGCTAATAGAAGTGTTTGATACATCTAAGTAAGATATCATTTTAAAAGTGAACGATTTCCCTCATAACTACATCATTTCATCCTTTCCAAAATTCAGCTGTAACGAATGCAATACTACTATCTCTTAGTCGGTGCCACTTTGACCTAAAGGATGAATACGCTTGACCTCGTAACACTCAATGTTATACATACGTAGAATGCGGATTTCTTATTAATTATTTCGAAAACAATTACATAGCAATCAAATCCTGACGTTCTTATTTAAAGCAATATTCGAGAAAATATAATAATAAAGTTGATTGAAATGTATCAAAATTATCTTAAATCCGGTATTGTTTTTTTCTTATTTCATTTAAGTATGTATGCAAATAAGTTATTTGAATCCTCACAGGCAATTAACAGTCGTGACATCCTCCTATCGTAATGAACTCCCGTTGGTTTCAAGACACCATCTGCTTGTGTTAGGATCACTTCAATCTTCTGCTGCTTTGGTGAAAGCTGAACTACCGTGTTACTGTGACCACCGCACACAAACACCTCACATTTGCAATCTGTATATATTCCTGTCGTGGTTATCAGTTCCTTGCTGCTGAAAGTGTTGACTACATTACCAGCCAGATCCAATATAGATATGTTACCAGTACCAGTGCTGGTAACAAGGAGATGCTGACCATCGTCGCTGACTGAGATGTACTTTGGTACTGCAGATAAACGTTGTGGAGTACGTGGTAGAGCCTGTTGTAGTTGTCCGGCACTGTCATAAACTTCTATATAACCAGAAGATGAATCATACGCATCACCACAGCAAATATGCAATTTATCATCTGTACACACCATACCTCTACAGTAACTTCCTGTAATGATTGACCTTGTCAGTGACAGCTTTCTTCCCACAGAGACAAACTGTACTTTCTTGTCGTCACACAGAGACACAACAGCTTCTCCAGGACCAGCCGCACATACACAGGAAGGTGGACTTGGTAGTAGTATGGAATCAAAGAGTTTATATGACTGATCAAGTCGCTTCAGTTTTATATTGTTATAATCAGTGATCAGTAAATTTCCATCTGGTAACTGGCATATGTCATATATATTGCAATGCTTTGTGTCAGACTGCTCCTTTACATCAAATTTTCCATACAGTTGCGTTTTGTGTTCTATAAACTGGTCAGAATGACCGGAAGGAACCTTGGTCGGAATATGGGATACGAAGTCTGTTGTAACGTTAGTATTTTTACTTTGTGCTGAGCTCGACTTTGTGCCTGAAACTACTGAAGAAGGATGGGCTGTAACAGAATGCGTTTCATCAAACCACCCAAGGGTAACTAACGAACTAAGGTTATTTTCAATACTCGCATCTATTTGGAAGACAATAGACTCAGGTGCAGTGGATGCTATGTTTTCGACTCTTTCTGTGGATTCTTGAATGAAACATTTGCAAGATTTAACCTGAAAAAACAGCTCGCATTCGTTATCTCCCTTGAATGAATCGAGCTGTTGTAGGATATCTTCAGCTTCCTTCTTCGTTTTATCGAGGAATTCTCTGTCTTTTTCTAATGTACTGATGATTGATGTCTCTTTCAGATTCAGCTCGTTGAGACTCTTCTGTTCCAAGTCATCCAAGTACTTGTTAGCTTTCTTCCTGAAGTCGGCGATGGTTCGGTTAACTTGCTTTTTCTCCTTGTCGATGCGAGATCTGTCCGCTTTTCGGTCATCTAGCAAATTGTTAAGATCTGACAGGAAGACCTTTGTTTCCAACCTTATTTTTCGGTATTCGTCGCTCGACTTAATGTCTTTGGCAGCATCGGGTAAATGTTGGGTTTTGGTACAGGTACTGAAAATATAGAAAAGAAAAAATACTTACAATATACAAATAATGACAATATAACAACGGTATTTCTGGATTTTAAATCAGTCAGTATTTCTATGTAACTGGATGGACGGTTGACATCACGTTAACAGGCCTCAAATATGGAATCAAGCAGTCTCATATGGACACAAAATATATCATGAAGTCGTGAAAGCAATAAGTAAAAATACTTGAAATATAAAAAGAAAATAGTTTACATTTGATAATAACAATATAGCAACGGTATATCTGGATACTAAAGCAAGTAGGTCAATTTTTCTTTATAAGTGGGTCGACGACATGGCAGTCATTATAATATGAATACAACGTATATCATGAAGTCGTGAAAGCAATAAGTAAAGGTATGAAATATAAATTTAATATATTAAATGGTTTACTAAACACACTCTTTGATCACTATCAAATAACATGCAGGAACTAATTTCTCGCAGTTAATCCACACAGGGGCTAGAGTTTATAATAAGGGGCCATGATAGCCATGCGTAACTTACCTGAGTACATTTGGCATTATTTAACCTGATGACCCAGTTTTTGGCCCCACATGACATGAGTTTTTCGTGAAAGATATTGTAACCAAATTTCAATGTGATTGAGGGAGCAAAATAAAACTTTAACTGTTTTGTCAAGGGTTTTCTATTATCTGACCAGGTGTTTTTTTTGCCCACATGACCCAGTTTTAAACTTGGCATAGAGATCATAGAGACAAAACTTCTGACCAAATGTTCATGAGTTGGAAATGTAGCTTCTAAAGTGTTAACAAGACATTTGTATGATTTGATTCCTTGACCTAGTTTTTAAACGGACGTGACTAAGCTCAGTTTCAGACTGAACCTAGACATGCGTCCCAACACATGATGATGGGGCTGAAATATGGCTTCTAGAATGTCAAAAATGTTTTTATTACTGTAAATCACAAAATATCCACCAGAACTTTATTTTCGCGGTTTTTTTTGCGAGGGCACCCAATCGCAAATTCATCATTTGGCTAATTCAAAGATCTTCAGAATGGTCGTGAACCGTTTTTGTTATTCATGAATTTATTTTCTCGCGAAATGTTTGTCTTTCGAATTCAAAATGTCTTACCGTATTTGACCTGGTGACTTGTTTCTGACCCCATATGACCAAAGTTTGAACTTGACCTACAGATCATTAGACATATATCTGACAAATCCAGCCCCAACCCCCTGCAAATGGGGCCTGATCTCCGAGGGCATATGTTTTCGTCAAGTTACAGTCCTAAAGAAATTAATTGTTGTAAGTTAAATTAAATCAGTGCTACTAGTATGAGACAACAAGAATTCTAAAGTTTCTATATAGAACAATTTTGTAAGAAAAGCACTTCATCACCTTAAGGGCATTGTTTCTGTAAAAATCTACTTTTCATTTGGTAGAGATTATAAGGGTGTTTTTTGTGCCAAACAGAATCAAATTCCGACGATTGACTCTATTAAACGAACGGAACCACTCGATATATTCAACTTAGATTGACTCCATTATAATAAAGGTGTCATTCAATATATTCCACTTGGATTAAAGAAAACTGTATCAATACTAATGTGCCTGCATGCTATATACGCGTGGCTATATAAACGATTAACTCTATATCGAAAATAAACCTTTCTATATATACATATACGTATATGAAATTATGAATCTTTCAATATGACCTAATTATTGTTTATCTTTTCATGATATACGTTAAGTCGATATAATACAGCCGTGGCTTTCCATACTTACATGTACCTGATTTGTAATGGTGAAAGTTTATACTGGTATGCGATCGATAAACAACTATAACTTTAGTATACGTCAAATAATGCAAACAAAATGTTATATATGACAAACTCTATTTAGGGGTAACAATTCCCTCAATAACAAATTATCCACTAAATAATGTGATATTATTCTACTAGAAAGTTATATATTTATATAGATGTATGGGATTTCGTGCATAGGTAAATCATGAAACCTAGTCAAGTCCCCCATACCCTGGTGTCAAAAATAGCCTTGCCCGGAGGCAGAGAGCATATTTTACATAACAATATATAGTAAAACTTTAAAAATCGCCAGGAACTGTGAGGTTAGAGCTTAGATAGTTGGTGTGTAACATGTTTAAATCGTCCCCTTTGGGTCATAACTGGACCCGCCCCAGGGTTCATTTGTTTATATAGACTTTAAAAATATATTCCTGTCCAAAACAATGTGGCCTAGAGCTAAGATAGCTGTCGTATAGCAATGCCTAGTGGTCCTCTACCAAGATTGTTCAAATCCGACCCCTGGGGTCAAAAATGGCCCTGTCCAGTGTGAGGCTCATTTTTAACATTAAACTTAAAAGGGCTTTTATCAGAAACTTAGAAATGTGGTGTGTAGCATTGTGCGGTGGTCATCTATGAAGTGTTTTCAAAGCATGCCCCTGGTGTTCACATGCTTTAAGCAGACTTTTATAAGGAAATACATTAAAATTCTTGTACTTTCATGTTGTTTTCTACGACCATGTTGTTGACATTGTATAGCGGTCAATGGTTTACAGATAAGCGATACAATGTATATTTGTTCAATAATATAATATAGGGTAAACTGTTTTGTAATCGTGGTATTTGCGACTGTATTTTCGGTTTTTAATGATCGCAAATGACGGCGTAAGCCGCAGCTGTTGGAACTGATTGCGTCTATTAGAACCGTATATACGGTCACAAATGTCAAATTCGCTAAATAGTTAACCCTTTTCTATCGCACAGTGTGTTTAAGTGCAATAATCCAAACATTCGATTTTTGCGACTACAAATGCGTTATTTAATAGTCGCAAATTTAAACGACGTAACCAATCAGAAACGAGGGTAGTGCGTTAGATTTGCGTTTGCAGTCGTTTCAAAATAATACAAAATGAGAAACACGTAAGCACATGCATGTATATAAGAAGTTTCTACATTAGAATTATGTAAAGGAAAACGAAAACGGCCTCTTGCACTCAGGTTTAAACAAGTGACCACCTTCATATTGAAACAAAAGCCTTAAGTTCCTTCATCTACAGAACCAAAACGAACTAAAGGCACTACGACTAAAAGCTGTTCATCGGTGTTTTCGATCTTAACTACATTTTTAGCCGGATGTTTTGTTAAGTAGGCAATCGCATGTCTACACTTCATTCATAACATTGACTGATTATTTTTCAAAAAAATTACCTGTGCTCGAGAGCCTTACATACACTGCAGCAGACGACATCATGATTTTCACAGAATATATTCACGAGTTCTCCGGGATGTTTCAAACAGCGCTTTGTCGGGAAAGACTTTGGTGCGGCCTTGCTAACGGCGGCGAACTGTCCTTTATCCAATAGTTTGTGTCTAGTGTTTAGCGGAGTCTTATTGTGTATTGTTATCACACAGTTATCACACATGAACACACAACAATCCTCACAGTATCTAGCAGCTTCCACATGTCTTCCTTCATTTCCACACAGACAACACGGGAAATCATAAAAAGGTTCATGTCCGCTACATAATTTGTCCCCGGTCGCCATATTGTAACAAATGTGTCACGTTCCTTCAATAAAACTATATACGAATAAAACAAAGCTTTACAAAGCCAATAAACGAATTATTGTGTTTTATTTTGCTTCAAGGTTTATCAAAATTTTCACTTGAGTCGCAAGGACACTATTACTAAAGATAAGCATTTATTTATTTTTACGACCTTGTCGACAATACCCGGATCAACAAACGTGCAAACAGATTTAACAAGAATGTAAATAGATGTAAATGAACAAATTTCAGATAAAAGTCATGTGCATGAATGAAGATAGATATATGGGTACACCCTCCATACCCAATTAACAAACCTTTGCTTAAACATTTATGATAATTATTATAATAATGTATACGTAAATGCTTACCAAGCGTATAAACTAGCTACCTTGAAAACAGTGAGAAAAATAGTACATATCTCGTTCTTTATGAGCTTTGTTTATATTCTGCATTATTGAAACGCCGCTTGACAACTTATAGGAAGAACAATTTCTTTGTACATTTTACCAGAGTGAGTTTTAAGGATCGTTTACTGTCTGACGTTCGTCGTATGTCCGTCCGTCCACCATTTTCTTCAACGAAACCACTGAGCCAATGTTGTTGAAATTCTGGAGAGATTTTCCTTGTTGAAGTTTGTCAAATGATTTCAATTTCTTGCAGAACTCAGGCTGCTTTGTCATCAAACAGTTAAAAGTCTTCTTCTCAAAAACCGCAAGGAACAATGCTTAACTATTTGGCACGTGGCAGTATCTAGATGACCTCTATCAAGATTGTTCAAATTATGTCCCTGGAGTTATAATTGGCCCCGCCCACGAGATTATATGTTTAAAATAGAACTCTTTTTGCCAGAAACTTTTCCGTCTAGAGCCTAGATATTTGGTGTGGTGCTCCTCTGTCAATTTGTTCGAAGCATGTCCCAGAGTAATAATGGGCTTAGATATTTGGTTTGTAGCCTCTCCTATACTGTTCCTCCACCACGATTGTTCGTAACTATAATACAAACATGTACGTTTTTATTCAGTATTCTTATCTGACACGACGGTCAATACAATGTGCAAGAGTGACTGTTACCTTAAAAATACTTAGTGATGCACAAAGCTTGTTCACTCAGTGAAAATAATTTAAAGTTGCTGATTTTTCTTTAGTACATAACCATTTCTTGAGTTTTTAGCGTCACTCGTCGTCTGTCTCCTATAATTGATGATATTTTGCCTAGAATTGCCGTAAAGATACAATACAATACAAATATTTACTATATGTAGTAACACATGTTTTATATTAATCTATATAGGGAAATACTTCTGGTCTAAAATCATGAGGCACAGAACTAACATAGTTGGTGGGAAGCATCGTTTTTGTGGTCCACTTCCAAGATTATTCAAATTATGCCCTGAGGCCAAAATTAGGCACTGTATTTTACTTTAGTTACTTTTATATGACTTTTTTGAAAGTCTTCATTATAATTGCAACGTTTACAGCGTAGATATTTGGTATGTTGCATTCTCTAATGGTCCTCTCCATAAACTGTTCAAACTGTGTCATGAGGGTCAAAACTAGTCCCTACCTTTTACCCTCGTTTTTAGTTGTTAGAGCTACTGTGTGATGTACTTTACTTTGTATTTTGCGATATTGAGTCGTATTTATAAAGAAGTGATGGTACCCAATTGAGCGATATATGACCATTATGGTCCATCTTGTTTATAAATATGCATCGTGTTTGAATCTGTTTAGTCACTACATCCCTCCTTGACGCATTGGTCGTATTTATTTTACCTCCCTTTCTTTATTCTCTATGCCATATGATTACAATGTTTCATAAACACGCATAAAAAACCTAGTCTTACACATGTATGTAAATATCCTTACTTTTCCTTTCGTTTTCACTTTTTTACTTTCAGTTGTATAATGTGCAATATACATCTTTGTAGAAACGATACAAGTGGGATATAAACTACTATATGTTCTAAACAATTTAAAACAAGTTCGGTAAAGGAATGCACCACAAACGTAAAGAATTATAAGTACATTCATGTTATCTTACGCATGTAAACACATGTACGCATGCAGGAACACACGCACTCGTACTTTCTCCTTCATCTCTTTCTTACATATACATTTTTGTATACCTTTAAACAACATCTCCTCCTTAACCAATGGTATAATTTCAACCAAACGTCACAAAATGTTTCCTTGGATGACCCTCTACCAAAATTACTAAAACGGTTCCTCTCCACTGCATAAAATGGCCACCTGAGCGAAAAGAAGAATTAATACTTTAAATGAGTATAATTTCATCCACACTTTATATGGTTGTCACTTGTACCACAAGGCGCAGAGCTTAAATATTTGGTATATTGTAGTGGACCTCTACCAAGAATGTTCATGATCATAATTTCCGGGCTAAACTTGACCCCACCCCAAGGACACACTTGGTTTTACATCGACTTATATAGTCAAACCTTCAAAACTCTTATTGTATATAACCACAATGCACAGAGCTTAGATATTTAGAAAGTAGCACTATGTAGTGGATCTCTACGAAGATTGTTGAAATCATGAGCCGCGGTCAAAAAAGACCCTTACTGCTATTGTTGACCTTAAAGCCAATGGTAGACAGTCGAGCGATATTGGTCCTCTTGTTAAAGTGAACATGCAATAAGAAATAGTAAACAGATAAAAAGGACTGACGGATTTCCAAATTAAAGGTCGTACCTTTATCAGATAAATCCCAATTTATCTGCATAAATCTCTCTTCAATCTGCGCGTGTCTAGCCAAGTTCACCTAGGGAGATATCCCTGGGTCGGCCGGGACTATAAACAATCAAAGAAGAAAAGATATAGTAAATGTTCACTTCTTGAAAACCATTCTGCCCAGGCTACTTAACAGGAAAGTAATTATTATAATGCCTTGGATTATCTTTCTATACACGAATATCTTACAAGTGATGTTGTAGAAAGAAATAATTAATGTAATAATGATAACAGATCGCAACACACAACTGAAGGGCTGTAAAAAGTATCAAATACAATTCTTTTTATTTTTCATAATAATTAATTAGCAATAAAGTTCAATTACATGTTTATTGCTATATATTCTACAGCTTTTTTCATAAAATACTAGAAAAGAAAAGCAAACAATAACGACTGGAGACTTTCTAAGTAACTATTATCGAACCTGATAAATTGTTCTTTGCAACATTACAGAAATCTATCGCTATTTTCTGTCACTTTCTTTATAAAAAGTTTTCATGTTAAAAGATATTTACAGAAAACTTCGTTTATAACAACTCACGGTATAATGAAATTTCGGATATAAGACAAGACAATTTTTTCTCCAGGAAGTAACACTTTTAGACCTCCAATAAACTTTATTTTTTCAGACTTTATGACATTTATTCTTAAGAACATTGGAGCTAAATTTTAAACAGGTCTATGCTATAATTTCATTGAACACTTTATTTAAACCTCTGATGTATGCAAAACAAATAGCCATTTGTATGTATGTATTTTAGAGTAATATGGCTGGTGCCGGATAATCTATATGACCAACGCCCGATAAAAGTTTTTAGTTATTTTAGGTTTGGGGGGATAGTGCAAGATACAGAACGTGTCCCGTTCAAGAGACACCCCTTTAACATGCCCGGTGTACAGCACCGATAAATGGGACCTTGGTTTTTAGGTCTCAAATTATGTATGTGGAGTAGCGGGGGATCCCTGAATTGCAAGTCCAGCGCGTTACCACTGCACCACTGATCTGCTCTTAAGTGGCCATTTCTCTACCTGAGCTCTTTTATAGTTCTTACCCAGCCTATAAACGCTTTTTAGTGAATTAGAATAAATACAACACAATTGTTACATCATTCTATATTTAGATTCATTGTGAGTCTTTAAAGTCATACTAGGACTTTAATCACACCGTTGACTACATGAAATTCAGATGCCGCAGATTAACGTCTAAAGATATACTTGGCCGTCTTGTTTTTGCTTAATACCTAAACAATCTTCATTTCTTAAAAACCATTCTGCCCAGGTTACTTAACAGGAAAGCAATTATTGTAGTAACTGCCTCGGGGTTTGCTTCTATACAAGAATATATTCCAATTAATGTTGTAGAAACAAATGATTAATGAAATAAAATTAAGAAGACCACATTTATTACTTATTACCGGGCTGTAGAAAGTATCAAATACCACTCTTTCTTTTCATTCACCATTTCCTGGTTTTCATAACAATTAATAAGCAGTTACGTTCAATTACAAGTTTATTGCTATATTCTACAGCTAAATCGATTCATTTTTTTTCATAAAATACAAGAATAAAAGAACAAAATTTGACGACCGGAGCCTTTGTAAGTAACTATTTTCGACCCTGTAAATATAACAGAACAAAACCTACAGCTATTTGCTATCATTTTCTTAGTAAAACGTTTTCAAAATACAAGATATTTGTTGCCATCGTTCTTTATTTGCAATTGTCATACTCCTTCTTCTTTAAGAATTTCCGAACAGTGAAGTCCAAATGACCTCAGAGTTTTAGCATATTATAAAATAGAACGATTTTCCTCATAACTGCAACCTTTGCAAAGTTCAGCTGTAACGAATGCAATACTACCATCTTGTAGTCGGTGCCACTTTGACCCATTTTTTTATATATACGTTTGACCTTATAACACACAATGTTATGCATACCTACAATCGAGGTTTTCTTATTAATTATTCAGAAAAAACAATTGCATAGCAGTCAAATGTGTCGTTCTTATCTAAAGCAATCTTCGAGAAAAGACAATAATACAGTTGATTGAAATTTATTTACATAATCTTTGAACCCGTATTTGTTCTTATTTTTTTATTTAAGTATGTATGCCAATAAGTTATTTGAATCCTTACAGGCAACGAACAGTCGTGACATCCTCCTATCATAATGAACTCCTACTGGTTGCAAGACACCATCTGCATTTGTTAGGATCACTTCAATCTGTTGCTGCTTTGGTGAGAGCTGAACTACCGTGTTACTGCCAAGCCCGCACACAAACACCTGACCTCTACCATCTGTACATATTCCGTTTGATAATTTCAATTCATTACTGCGGAAAGTGTTGACTACTTTACCAGCCAGATCCAACATAAATATGACGTCAGTACCAATGCTGGTAACAAGGAGATGTTGACCGTTATCACTGACTGCGATGTAGCCTGGTACTGCAGATAAACGTTGTGAAGCACGCGGTAGAGAATGTTGTAGTTGTCCAGCACTGTTATACACTTCTATACAACCAGAAAATGGATCATGCTGATCGCCACAACAAACATACAATTTATCATCTGTATACACCATACCCCTACAGAAACTTCCTGTAGTGATTGACCTTGTAAGTCGCAGCATTCTTCCCACATAGACACACTGTATTTTCCTGTCGTCACACAGAGATACAGCAGCTTCACCAGGACCAGCAGTACATACGCAGTTAGGCTGAACTGGTAGATGTATTAAATCAAGTAGTTTATAAGTCTGAACAAGCCGTTTCAGTGTGTTATTGTTATAATCAGTGATAAGTATATTTCCATGTGGTAATTGACATATGTCTAATATACGACAATCATTTGTGTCGCATCGCTCCTTCACATCAAATGTCCCATACAGTTGTGCTTTGTAATCTATAAACGGGTCAGACTGACCGGAAAGAACCTTTGTAGGAATGTAGGATGCGGGTTCGGTTGTAACTTTGGCGTTTTGACGTTGTGTTGAGCTCGTCTTAATTCCCGAAACTACTGGAGAAGGCTTGGCTATAACAGAATGTGTTTCCTCAAACGATCCAAAGGCACTTAGCGAACTAAGACTCTTTTCAATACTCGCATCTATTTGAAAGACAATAGACTCAGGTGCAGTGGATGATATCTTTTCGACTCTTTCTTTGGATTCTTGAATGAAACATTTGCAAGACTTTACCTGAATAAACAGCTCGCATTTGTTATCTTCCGTGAATGAATCAAGCTGCTGTAGGATATATTTAGCTTCCGTCTTTATTTTATCGAGACATTTTCTGTCCCTTTCCAATCTACTGATGATTGATCTTTCTTTCAGATTCAACTCATTGAGACTTTTATGTTCCAAGTCATCAAAGTAATTGTTTGTTTTCTTCCTGAAGTTTGCAATGGTTCGCTTAACTTGCTGTTTCTCCTTGTCGATGCGAGATCTGTCGGATTTTCGGTCATCTAGCAAATTGTTAAGATCTGACAGAATGACCTCTGTTTCCTTCCTTATATTTTGGTATTCGTTGCTCCTCTTAATTCCTTTGGCAGCATCGGGTAAATGTTGGGTTTTGGTGCAGGTACTAAAAATATAGAAAATAAAAAATACTTACAATATTAAAAGAAAATAGTTTACATTTAAAATAAATAACAATATAACAAAGGTGTTTCTGGATTTAAAAGCCAGTTAGTCAGATTTTCTGTATTACTGCATGCATGGGTAGATGACTTACATCTCGTTAAGCGTGCCTCACATATGAAATGTCATGTCATGGCGGTCTTATATAGACAAAACGTATATCATGAAGCCGCCGTGAAAATAATATAAATAAGTATATGAAATATAAGTTTAAAATATCAAACGGTTCACTAAACACACGCTTTGATCACTTCACACAAAATACAGGACAATATTTCACAGTCTCAGTAACTGCACACAAGGCCATAGTTAAAACTACAAGAAGGCCATGATAGCTATGGGTAGCTCACCTGTGTACAATGGCTATTATTTGACCTGATGACCTAGTTGTAGGCCGCACATGACCGAGTTTATCATGATAGATATACTGACCAACTTTTAGTATGATTGGGTGCAAAATGTGGCTAAAAACTTTCTATTATTTGTCGTTGTTTTTTGACCACATGACCCAGTTTTGAACAAGACATACATATCATAAAGTTAAAGATTCCGAACAATTTTCATGATGATTGAGTGGAAAATGTGGCTTCTTAAGTGTTACCAAGGTGTTTGTATGATTTCATCCCTTGATCTAATTTTTAATCTCACGTGACTTAGTTTCAAACTCAACTTAGAATTCATTAAAAACACATCCCGACTAAATTTCTTGATAATTGGTATTAGTGTGGACAACGGATAGACAAGCGAACGGATGATAGAGTGATTAGCTATATTAATATATCACGCTCATCTTTGTTCAGTTGCGCTAATAAACAATTGACACTATACACAACAAGTAACCGCTCAATATTTTCTATTTGGACTTTGTGTAAATAGAAACTG
>JAUMHA010362121.1:0-20320 GCA_032359765.1 Saxidomus gigantea | reverse complement strand
TCTTAAAGAGATTTTTATCATGACACTGACCTACAAATTCATGGTTGGTCAGTAACTGCAGCAGACTGACAATTTTCTAAACAAAATTAAACTTCAGAAGCTATTTTTCACCAGATAGTACATGTATAATATAAATTCAGAACAAGTCATTACAGAACTAAACCACAGGTAACTTATACATGTATTCAACTTTTGAAGCTGAAACAGGTGGCACAATATTTTGTTTATGTTTTATATTCAAATGAGTGTGTGATGTCAGAAATTCAGACTTTATCAGTACTACCTTGACCCGTGAATGCGGAGAAAAAAAGAGTAATGCCCTAGCAAACAAACTGTATACGTTACTTATCCCTGGAACACTTTTGCATCAAACCCGTGAAATATACATCACAACTGTTCAATTACCAATTTAATAATAAATGAACTACTGAATATCTATTATCACATCAACAGGTCATGATATGTGGATGTATTAACCCTTACAATAACTACTTCACACTTTCTTCACACAATATACCAAACAATGTAACTGCATCACCATGACTTTTATGCTAGAAGCAGTTATATAAGCATATTTTTCATTAAGTTTCAGTGATGAGGATTCTGATTAAGGTCACTGGTCTTGTTTAATCTAGTTTACTGTTACAAAATATACATGTGTACTTATTTTTGGATTCCGATTTATAATACAGTGTTTCACTTGTGTCATAATGCATTGACAGAAAACTTTCCCTGTATTCCCCCTGTCTGACAAGAGGGTCATAGTGTCCCTAAATTCTAAAACTAAAAGTTCTCTACAGTAATATCAAAACATCACATAAATAATATCCTCTAAGAATCGAAATTTTAATAAAAAGTTAACCTTCATAGCTGATTTAAGTTTTGTACATTTGGGCATTGGTTTTGACACCCTAATTTTGTTTCTCTGAAATCTGCTCTTATCTGACATTTTCAGTCCTTACCTTTGCTTTTGTTAATAAAGCTCTAGCTAGGCACACTAGCTGTCGCTGACCCACTGAGAAATGACGGCCTCTCTCTGCCACATCGCTGTGTAAGCCTCCAAGTCGCTCTACAACGTCTTTAAGGTGGCACTTATCAAGCACAGACCATAACTCACTGCCGGTATATGCGTGCGTTGGATCAAGGTTTTCCCTAACTGTGCCACTAAACAGGAATGGATCTTGAGGAATGATTGCTATTCTTGACCTGTACAAATATTAAAATCCAACATACAAGTCATACAAAAACTATACTTTGTAAGACGTATAGAAATACTATATAAACAATATATTAAGTAGGTAAGCATGGTTAGTATCTGAAATACTGGAACTGTTTGTCTGGCCATTTTTCAGTTTATGTTTAGGTATTTCTATACAGAAAGAAGCCTTTAATAAGGGTCTCGGATGTAATGTATTTCACGTCTTCTTTGGACCTGCGGCCATACTGGTACATGTAGCTATAATACTGCAACTGTGAAGTATGACTAGCGACGAAAACAACCCTTGTTTGCCCGTCCAGGCATTTTAAGATGTGATGCAAGCAGACAGACACTTATGAAGACCTTCTAACATAATAGATATGTATAGGACTATACAATGTCAAAAGAAATCATAACAATGCACAGAGCACTTTGGCTCTAATAATATTACATGTATGGCAAGTCTTTGACAATTATCTCCCTTACTACCAGTAGGACAGAGGACTGTTTCAAGTTTTCTAGGAAGAAATATAGAACTAACTAGTACCAATCAGTATATAAATCATAAATCTATAAACAGCTTATTTTAGATGATGTGGTATTGCCTGGCAGCAAGAGAATAAGGTGCTTACTTAACAAAATTGACTTTTCTTGTCTTTTTTGCGAAATCAAAACAAATTTTTGTAGACAGCCATCCTGTCCTACTCTACTAAAAAATGTCAATTTTGTTTTTTTAAGGCTTTTTAAATTTTCCATTTTTCAACTGGAACATGCTTCTTATACAGGTCCATATACAGTACAACCTCTCAGTCTCAGAAGTGAACATCCTTTGGAACACCGAAATGTGTTTGGTGTTGAGATGTGTTGTTCGATTCCCTGCATAATTTACGTAAGGGGAATGAAAATGCGTGTCTTTTTTGATAGGGTATGGCTCTAGGGACGTGTCGCTCGAGGAGTTGGACTGTATCAGTAAATACCATTTTTATCCACTCCAATAACACTTAGATATTGGACACAGTCTGGCTTCACATTTTCTACAAATATAAAGTACAAAAATCTTCCAAAAGTTTAGGTCAATCAACACTAAAAGTCGTCTTACCTAATATCTTTCAAATCCAGGTGGATTAAATCTATTCCATCAACAAAAATATTTCCTTTATAAATTTCAACCATCCTGAAAAGAGCCAGGAACAAGCTGGATTTCCCAGAACCAGTTCTTCCCACAATTCCAACTTTCTCTGCTGGTTCCACTTCAAATGAGACTTTGTTGAGAGCATCTGTTAGATTACTTCTGTACTTTAATTTGACATGCCGGAAAACAATTGATCCCTGTATAGGCCAGTATGGTGGTGGCTGTAAGACACAGTTTTGTATCATGTTTGCAGTAAAAATCACCCCTGGTTACAGGATGAAGAGTGATTTGTTAGAGAAGCATTTAATATAACATTGAATATAATTTTAAAGTTCAAATGTTTAAATTGAGTATCTAGAATACAAGACAATACTGGCTTAATTTAGCATGCTTAGCTTTGACCAAACTAAATTTCAAATTTGACTCTTCCAAACTTCAAGTTTGGCTGTATCATTTATTTTTGAAAGAGATGCTCAATAATTATATAAATCAACTGAACAGTAAGAGCACTGTACACCATCCTCAGATTGCTTGATGTACTATGTAACCATTGTCTACATTTCTAGAAAAGGCAGGTAGTTACTGGCAAGAACAGATGAGAGTAAGGCTGATATTTCTGTATTTACCAGTAGGGAACCTTCAAATCTTTCATTTGGAACATCATCTATATACTGCTGTGCCCTCTCTACACTGACCATCTGTTTCTCTGTCTCCGCAAACGAATTCACCACACCACTTAATAGATTGGTCACAGATAAAGCATACGATATGGCGAGACCTACAAGACCTGTCAAAGGAACAGACAACGTTAAATGCCTAAAAATAGAAACAATACAGTTCAGTCTGTATAACTTCTTTCCAGAGGTCATGGGGCTAAAGTAACCAATAATGTTCTAGTTTTCTATCAAATATGTTTAGCTACCACATGCTAAACTGACCGTGCCTTAAGTGGCATGAATGGGATTGAACATGTGTCCTATGGGTTGCTAAATAAAAACTGTAACCACTATATGACCGAGGCCTACTCAAGATACCTCTTTTTACACAGGGAATACCTTGAGTGTGAATTAAACAGATGTGGCAACACTTTCAGGAAATGACAGTATAAAACTCTTTTTTTTAAAGAATCTATATTAAACCTAACCAGTGCTTCTCAATTTCTACACCAACAATTACCTTGCTTTATGAGTAAAAGACAATGTTCCCCCTAAATACAAATGTAGTTCATTTATCATTACATAATTTTCATTCAGTCTGGTGACAAGCAGAAAGTATTGGATATAATTTTTTACCTGGATTAACTGTTTGGAAATGATGTTCAAGCACTGCAATGAATGCTATTCCTGTAACCATGGCAACACCCAACATCTGAAGATGAAAAGACAGCCAGCTAGCAACAGCCTGGCCAGCAAACTGAGCTCTCTGATTGGTGTCAAGTTTGTCTAAGTTTTCTTTCTGGAACCTGGATAGTTGATCAAAATATCGTCATGATTGTGATATAAAATCTTTTGAAATTTAAAGTTTCTATTAAAATAAATACATGCTATTCTATACTTAAACTTGTTCTGGCTTCCATAACTAAATTGGTCTTCTTATTGTGTCAGTTGACCATATTTAAGAGAAATAATGAGAAATAGGAATAATAGCGTCAAAGACCTTGGGCTACCCCATAAGCTGCTTTGACACAGTCATTCCACATTTTTTCTACCCACTTTGATGCAGTAGAGGTTGCTGCTGTTGCAGTCTAAAAGACAGCTATAACCCCGTCGTAAACAGGAACACTGAAGCAATTCATGTTACTGAGTGTAGTTTACTCTCAGAGATTTCTAAAAAGCAAATGAAGTTACTGTCTATTCTTTGACAAGTGGCCAAAGAAAAGGTCTCAAAAAGAGTGTTCTACCCATCACCTGTATTTGATTTCCAGTGACAAGATCATGGGTTCTGCATATCATCTGGATGAGGTGAACATTTGGCCAGAGTTACTTTCCAATCCAGAATGCCGATAATATGCACAACTGGGCTTGGTAGTTATCACTATTATAAAGTTTCATTAAATTCCAGACAGCGGGTGCCAACAAAAAGGCCGGACAAATTTAGTCTACAGAGGAACAGACAGACTAAAAATTGGCAGTTGTCTGGCTTTTCTTTTGTTCTCTCTATTGTTCTTTTTAGCCACATAAGCCAAAAATAGCCACATAACAATAACATAATGAATGACATCAAAGAGAATTTACTCTTACTTATTGTTGCCATGGCCATTTAACCCCCAGTTTTTGGGCTTGAGTTGACGAGTTAAAATTTAACTTCTGCACTGCCAATGATGGTGATTCAAACATGTAGATGATAATTTTATTGTGAATAAATTAACTTTCAAATTCCTGAAGTTTTGAAAAAGTTCCCTACAACATTAAATAATTGAGACAAGTATCGAAGATGGATGCATACCGATCTTGTTCCCTCATAGCTCTAATTGTGGTCATGCCAGAAATACTCTCTGAGAAGTGAGCATAAATAGGTGACAGGGTCACGCTTGAGATTCTTTTTATTTCCCGTGATGTATGCCTGTAGTAGTTCTGAAAATGAAAATAATCAACAAATGTGCGTGTGTATACATATGCTTTTATATGATTCATACACCAAATAAGACAAGTACCTATACTGAAGGAAGGGGTCGTGTAGGCGCAGTCAAATTCTGCCAATGAAACTTGAACTTACTAACCCAAAGTTTGGAGTCTGACACTCTACCCCTACAGAATGACCCCTACCAAGATCTTAGTTTATCTGTCGGGGTGGTGGGGGAGGGAAATTGATGACATGATACCATCCTCGGTACCCAGGCTATTCATACCATTCATGATACAGGCTGTGTAGATATCAACAATTATCACATCAGGCAAAACAGAGATCAACTGGTTTTGTATCATTAAAGATTTCATTTAAAAGCTTTGAAGTATACCGATAGTTAATACAAAACCTTATCTCTATGTTGTGTAAGGAGCATAACACGTCAGTCAAATTCAGCCAAACATTAAATAGGTACAGAAGAATAAAGCAACAAAAGGGATAACAATAATATTCCTTAAAAACAAACGTAACTTAAACTGAAGGTAAATGTGTGATTCTAATACTTCAATTTTCTATAATTACTTAAATATCTATATATCGAAAACTTGTAATATTTGTCAAAATTATTTGGAGTTGTTTCAGTTTAATCAACTTCAAAATTTTGATCTAACAGGGAACTGAGCAGACACAAATCAGGAGTCAGGCTGTCTTACCTGTATTTTATAATACAACAATCCTAAAGGCAACAGTAGGACAGCAAACCATGGTAACCCATAACATGTGATCACAATGGTCCCGAAGATGCCATAGATTTGAGCAAGAAATATATTCATGATAAATGGCAATGAGTCATCGATGGAGAAAACGTCTGATGAAAATCTATTTACGATGCGTCCTATTGGTGTGACATCAAAGAATGAGACGGGAGCCTGAAAACAAGCAATTTCAACTTTTACAAAGAGCTGACAATATATAATCAGCATGTATGGTTCTTAAAATTTATATTTTAATAAACCTTAAAGTTTGATAATCTCATTTAAATCATCTTCCTTACAAGTCAGTGGAAACCTTAAATACTCTTCAGTTTTGAGATTTCTATTGTACATCTGATATATATGCTCTTGATTTGTTAATTATTGAACTCAACTACTAGGCAGAGAACTTCATCATTAAAATGGCATTTAATATTGTTTTAGAAAACCCCTGAAGCAAATTTTGAAACTGCAGGCTTGCAAGATATCTTAGCTTGTACTGGGTCCTAATATAATGGGTCCAGAAGCAATCGCTATCTGTCAATTATGCTGTCATGGCTTGCTGTATCATTTCAAATCTTCAGGGCTATATGGATTCCAGCCTCTTAATTGACTGTTTACATATACAGGTATATTAAACTATTTCGCAAATTGGCCACTGCAAATCGTTCAAGTAAGAGTAATTTTTTTGAAGTTTAAATTTAGTTTTGTTACCACTTGTGATAAATAATAAGTTATGTATAATTTTTGACTCTGTAAAGGAAACAAAAATGGCGGTGATGAAGGTTTGAGAAGGTGTCGTAAATTGTTGACCAGTTTGCAGATTAACAGACGATTTTTTAAATTTAAAGTATGTATTTAATTTGCAGTGTATACATGTACATGTCGGACTCCATATTTAGTTTTGTTCCTGAAGTTCTGAAAAATTAAAATTTATATGCAACTTTTGGGTATGTAAAGGAATGGTGCCAAACGACAAAAATTTTAGCAGGTGCCATAAGTTCTAAACACACGTGCATATTAACATGATCTGTTTTTTAAAGTATGCATGTAATTTGCAGGTAATGTATCACCGTTTTAGACGCCATATTTAGTTATGTTCCAGAAGTTCTGAAAAATTACTATTTATATGTAATTTTCAGCTATGTTAAGGAAAAAAACATGGGGGCTAACGAAAATTGAGAAGATGCCGTACATTATGTACTACTCTGCAGAATTACAGAATAGTTGTTTTATAAAATATGTATTTAATTTACAGTTTATGTATCACTTTATAGAAATTTATATTTAGTTTAGTCCCTTAGGCTTCTGGTAAATAATAATTATTACATAATTCTCGTCGTTGCTATGTGGTAGGCACTTCGCGTTATCTTCAAATCTTATTGTCCAGCCGGGACACGATAAAATCGATAATTGATATATACATGTATATAAAGAGTGTTACCAGACCCGTTATATTAGGACCCAGACTTGTACGATCTTTATTTAAAATTGAATTTCTTTCAACCTAAGAAAATAACCAAACTAAAAATACAAAAGTATCTAGCATTGCCAAAATCTCAAGAGGTTTCCCCTGACCTTGTTTTTCATAACCACAACATTTTGATTATCCGTACAGTTCCGATCCAATTTTTTAGGTTATACCTTTTATATTGTTTTCTATCACACAAATTTAACACAAATATATCAAAGTTAAGTCCACTGTCCTTAACATCAAGTTCCATAGCATTATAACAAATATAACACAGAAATAAAACACAGCATCCCTAACATGACATGTTACCTTCAGAATATTGTTCAGTAACTTTCTATGTATGGTCTGGGCAGCACATATACCACCATAGGCAAACAGGAATGCTCTGAACAAGGTGAAGATAGAGTTAGCCCCGGCCAGGCACCCGTACACTGTCAGGTAGAACATCACATTATCTCCCGCTGTTGTTATATTATGCATGCTCATATTTGATGAATTTAACCTAAAATACATGATAACTTGCTCGAAGTCTATCCTATGAAGCATATACAATATAAGCTTCAAAACTTAGTAATAATCAAACCAATAAGTTAAAGTAAGAATATGCCAATGAATTAAATGGAAAAATTATTCTCAGGACAGCCTAAGGGAAAGTGACAGTAAACAAATGTATTTTTTTTTAGATTTGAACTTTATAGGGGGTAAAGACCTAACTCTCCTCCAAGGCACATGTACCTGTTATCACCAGCTTGATGTGAGGAGTGACTAAATTAGCTTCATGTATTCATTACAACCAAGATGAAATACTAGAAAATTAGTTCAAACTAAACTTATTAGATTGGCATGATATTATATTGACACATTCTGACAAAGTATAAAAGTTGTTTTCATCTTGTTTACAGGTAAGCACTTCTGTGATAAGATAATTACAATATCTCACAGTATTTAAATTGCCCATGATCACTGATCAATTTAGAAATGACTTAATAAAACAAAAAATACCTGAATGTATCTAAATATCTGTCTTCAGAGTCATACAATAATAGTGAACTGCTTGAATGTTTGGTAACAACTTGGCCTGGTTTTTCGGAGTGTGAAACCCAGTAAGACAACCACCAGTCATTGATATTCCGTGATGCTGTAATAAGAAAATATTTGTTCAAATCACCTTCCTCCATTCTTTCATTTATTTACTTCATTTTTTTACCAGGTTAACACAACAATGGGTAAATGGAGAAAGTCTGTCAATGAAAATGATTTTTTTTCCAACAACATTGATAACTGGTGAAAAGTGATTTTGTAATATAAAAATAATTTTATACTTGGGGGAAATGTTACTTAGTTAAACTGTACATAAGGTCTGAAACTCATAGTGGTGGTGTTTTTTTACTTGCTAAATTCAGAAAGGTTCCTAACCAAAAGTTTTTGGGTTACCGTAGCCAGCAGTATTAATTCTAAAAGCTCCAATGGTACACCAATGACAACAAATTGCAGACTCACCCACAGTGATCTGGGCAAACAATTATGTTACAATACTTGTAATGATTCTATTAGAAAGTACCATATCTATCGAATACAGTATTCTACAGAGTTATGAACAGCTACATACCTTGCATTAGAAACAGAGCTAAAAGAACGCTAGGAGCCAGACAACCACCAACAGCTTTCCAGTAAGACTGATAGATACCCAGCTTCACTACACCTGTCTCTTTCTCTTCTTCTTCAACCAAGGTACCATCATCAGTTGCTATCGGAGATTCTTGATCATGTGACTGGGACTCGGGTTCTTCCTTGTCAACAAGGGAGGCAAGTTCAACTGAATCTAAAATCTCTGAAGGTATTCCTGCAAATAGTATCAAATGAAAATCAAACATAGATTTCATTGCATCTTTCACTACTTAGTACCAACTTCCCAAGTTCAAAAAAGATCCCCTTTTTTTAATGAAATACTAGAAATATGGGTTTTGCAGTTTAAGATAGAGACACGGTCAAAACTTTTGTGAAAAATATATTACAGTACTAGCTTGATAAGAAACTTAAAAATCTTACAAAAAAAGTATGACCTTGACCTTGATGGATCTACTTTGTGACAAAACCACTTTATGAAGCAAACACGTATGTAAAGAAACTTCCCTCTGATAATGGTTATACATGATTGTAGTTTGCTTACAGGGCTGACTCTAAATATGGATTCAAAACATCTGGCCATGACCTTACAGGGAATATGTCACAAAATACCATGCTAATGAAATTAACATACTAAATATGTATTAAGACAATCACTGTACAACAAGGAATTTTTATACCTGTTTTTACAATTTTCCCATCATGCATCAGTATAATCATGTCAGCATTGACTAGATACTTTCTATGATGTGTACACAGAATACGTGTCTTTCCCCATAACAATCCCATGATGCATTTCTGGTACAGATGCTGTGCGACATGAGCATCAACTGCTGATAATGGGTCATCCAGAAGAAACACGTCTTTGTTCTAAAATGACATAGAGGTATCTTAAAATTCAAGACCAATTTCTCCAAACTGACTTGTCAAAAGTTTTTATGTCAATATTATTTGATCCACTGACAACCAAAATTCAAACTTGTAGGCCTTGGTGGTATAACGGGTACAGCATTTGCTCAGCATCCAGAGGACCAAGTTTGATCTTCAGTCAGGCCATCTGAACCGTGCTCTTCGGCAAGACAAGCAGGCCTCGTTAAAATTTATAGCTTATAACTCATACCTGGTACACAGCTCTAGCTAAGGCAACTCTTGCTTTCTGTCCACCACTCAGTGTTACTCCATTTTCACCAACTTCTGTCAGGTCTCCAGCAGGCAAAGTCTGGAAGAAACATAGAAGCATTCCCAAGTTTAACTAAAGTCCTACTCTGCTGGTAGCTAGTGTTTCTGCCATTGCAACCATCACAGGCCCTGATCTGCCATGATCTTACAATTTTCATTTCATGCTCACAAGATTCAAACCGTCTGGCTCTTTTTTTTTAACTTGTGACAACAAAACAAATAAAAATGAAACTCAATTAAAAATCCTTAGGTTTTATATATAAAAGTTGACAAAAATCATCAATGTTCATACTCTGTTACTATTCCTGTTATACAAAAAATAATAGATATCAAAGAAACAATATTAAAACAGTAAAATGCAGATTACCTTAAAATCTTCTATTAAAGCACAAGCATCTATGACCCTCTCATACTTTCTGCTATTAAACTGTCTTCCAAACAATATGTTGTCTTTAATAGTGGCATGTTGTATCCATGGTTCTTGTGTTGCTATGGCAAATCCAAGTTCAAGGTCATTTACACGTATATGACCCCTGACCCTATGCATCTCTGCCAATATGCAACTAAGCAATGAACTCTTCCCAGAACCCACTTTGCCAATTACTCCAACAAACTGGCCCTTAATGAAATATTTCATAAATGTTTTATAACAAACTTAATCCATCAATAAATCAATTTCAACATTACCTCACTTTACACTTGAGTTAATCTACATTTAAATTAGGTAGTGATCTACATTTAAATTAGGCAGTGATACCGTCATATTTTTTATTAATAAAATTTATATTTATTATATTTTACCAGCTGAGAAAACTAAGATTATAACAGCCAAGCAGAATCTAAGTAAATGCACAGCAGTTTAGTAGTACAATGTAGTAGTTTTTAAAATCAAACTTATTCTTTTGATACAATGCTTTTAAGATAATGAAGTGTACTTACTTTTGTAATATGCATACATATTTCAACAAGGTTAAGTGTGTTTGCCTGCACTGTAATTTCTGTGTCCTGGTCTGGTTCCTGATATGCTGTCCCTTCACTACCCTGTGGATCATCTCCGCCTGGTACCCGGTTTAAGACTGTCTTACTCTCCTCTGTATCATTAGTATCTGGTCCCCAGCTTGATGCTCTCTTTCTACTGTGGGTATCACTTTTGTCTGGTTCCTGACTTGATGCTCTTTTTCTGTTTGCTGCCTCATTTAATTTTCTTCTCTTTAGCTGAGCAACAGGGCCTGTATCTTTCCATGAGAATTCTGCATCTCTGATATGTAATGCACAGTCACTAGGTAAAACTGAAACAGACAAATCTGACTTCAGGATAGAGTTGAAAGCTAACAGCTTTTTTTATAACCTATCTCCTTTTGTTCTTATTAAAGGGGCTTTACAAATAATCTGTAACAATTTTGCTATGATTTTTGGAAAACTGCTCTTTACATCAATACACAAGTCATCCATGTAGTTTTAATGCATTTATCTACGTGTTACATAATGGGAGACACCATGGTGTCTGGGTACAGTCTCTTATACCTAAAATGGAGAACGCAGATTTGAATCCAGTCGGCTCAACTCTTTCTTTCCATGTGAGTGCTGACCAGAACTACAGAACAGGCAGTAGTAAACGTTAATTGATGTAAGTCTTAAGAATTTACTAATAGATCATGTATTGAAATATTATAGCAGATCATTTCATCTACAGGCTGTGGACCTATAGTTTGTGACCCCAAAGATTTTGATCACTTTCATATGCTTTTTCTTGTAGTCAAGTTTAAAGTTACTTCTTGAAAACAAAATACAAACTTTATGGCAAGTACTGGTGCTATGTTCCTGGACCATGGCATCATTACTAACTGTGCCATATGTATAATAGATAGATACATTAAATTTTATACTCTTTTGAAACTGTACCTGTAAATGAATTTCTATTTCTATTTATGATTATGAGTTGAGCTGGAGACAATTTCTTTGAAATTTTTTCAATCTGTAAATACTTTTCATGATATTAAAGAAACAAACAATTTTTCAACAAAATTGAATCTCTGTTATTTTATACTTGACATCCAATAATCAAAATGAAACTGACACATCGATACACCAATCCAAAGTAACAGAGCTTTGCAAACCTGCACTCGATGAGTAATACTGTTCTAAATCCAAATCTTTCAGCGCAATAAACTCTTGTACTCTTTTCAAAGAGACCCAAGACTCCACTAGACCATTCAACACCCAGGGAAATGCATTCAATGGACTAATTAACATCAGGAACAAGGAGAGACTTGTGAACACCTGAAATATTACAGAATTTTTACTTTGATGTTAGTCTACATTATAGACAATGCAACCTCAATGCTCTCAATGTTTTGCAAATTTACAACGTACAAATTCCATAATAGTTTCTAATGATTCAGGGAATGAGTAATCAAAATTTAGAGGAAAGTTGCGGGGTTCAATGAAAAATTGTAAACAGAGTGTCACTTTTCACATGAACGGCCTTGAACTACAGACGCAAATGTAAATATTTTAAAGAAAATAATACCAAAATTATACCTTTGCAGCTGTCAGTTGGTTACCCATCAATGAATATGTGGTAAATGTGAGAATGGATATCAAGACTGGAGTTGTGGCCCAAAAATAAACACACATAGCATCCAGGTACTTCCTACCCTAAAACACAAAGTAACTATTTCAGCTAACAGTGTGAAGTAGGAGACAATTTCATTAGTGACAAGTGAAAATGAAAAATATTAATTTTAATTTTTAACATGTCAAGCAACTAAAGCAGACTGATTCAAAGGAAGGGAAAGAAATTCAAGAAACTAGTCCATAGTTAAATTCTTTTTATTTTATTAACAAACTATCAACTGATTGCTATCAAAAAGTAAACAACTCACTACGAATCCCCAGGAAGATAAATAAATCAAACATTGTTAATGGAGAAAAGCACAGATCTATGAAGCTGTGTGAATTTCTGAAAAGCAGTCTCTAGCAGTGATGGCATTCATAGACCACTTTTATATAATTTTCATTCATTATAACAATGCCTATGTAAAAAATTCAAAACAAGAGCTGCTTGTAACACATGTATGCCCCCTTTGATGCAATCAGTAATGTTGAAAAAGCAATACATGTGGCATGAAAAAAAAAAAATGTCCCGGTGGCCTTGACCTTTGACCTAAAAATATTTAGGGGTCATCTGCTGGTCACGACCAACCAAGTTTCAAGATGCTAGGCCTACACATTCTCGTCCAAAAAACGTTTTACTATTCCCGGTCACTGTGACCTTTACCTTTGACTTACTGACCTTAAAATATTTAGGGGTCATCTGCTGGTTATGACCAACCTCCACACCAAGTTTCAAGATGCTAGGCTTACACATTCTCTAGTTATCGTCAAGAAACCGTTTTACTATTCCCGGTCACTGTGACCTTTTGACCTACTGACCTCTCAATCATTAGAAGTAATCTGCTGGTCTAGACCAACCTCCACACCAAGTTTCAAGATGCTAGGCCCACGCGTTCTCTAGTTATCGTCCAGAAACAGTTCTACTATTCCGGGTCACTTTGACCTTGACCTTTGACCTACTGACCTCAAAATCAATAGGGGTTATCAACTGGTGATGACCAACCTGCACATTAAATTTGAGGATTTTAGGCCAAAGCGTTCTTTAGTTATCGTCTGGAAACCGTTCTGTACCTACCAACCAATTCCGGGTCACTGTGACCTTGACCTTTGACCTACTGACCGTAAAATCAATACGGGTCCTCAACTCATGATGATTAACCTACATACCAAGTTTGAGGAATGTATGCCAAAGGGTTCTTAAGTTATCGTCTGGAAACCATTCTCTATCAACTGACTGACGGACCGACAACTGCAAAGCAATATACCCCCGATTCTTCAAAGGGGGGCATAATAAGTGAAAACTAAGATTATGCTGTCACTAGACAATGTTATATTTACCTTCAAACTTTTTAATTCAGCATCTCTAAGAGCATTTATTTTTGACTCAAAGTGGTCCTCCCAAGCATAGAACTTTACCACCCTCATGCCAAACAATACCTCATTCATAACCTGCAAATAAAATAGCCAGTGCATTTTGACAGTTTAAGGATGTTTAAATGCTACAGTTTGCTCATGTATATCAGCGTATCTTGACATCTGATCTAGTGACACAAAAACTGATTTACTCTGAATTTACAATATAACAACAAACATGATGAAGTTACAACAAATCTCAATTGGCTTACCATGAACATGATGTAAGCACAGATTAACTGAAAATATACACACCAAACTGACTATTCGAATATACTGTGAAAAGTGAACATAAAACAGAACAAGGTATCAAAGAAATAAACACTAGAACTCACCTTTACTCTATTATCTTTTTGTTCCATCATTGCTTTACTAAGCTGACCAATCTTGATTGCTAGCCATCTGTTAATTGGAATCAAGATCAGAGCAAATGCTAAACCAGCGAGAAATGCCAGCCCAACCTGTAAGTCAAACATTCAAAAACTGTTACATTCTGTCACAATGTTAGTCATAGGTACAGTTTGTTCAGTAATTTATCTGCCAACTGCCTCAACATGTTACAACCCACATGTAGTCACGACTGCATATATCTTCACAAGTATAAGCATATCTTTTCCTTTGACAACACCTTGATGACGGAAATGTTACCAAGAATTCATCATACAATCTATAATTATGGATATAAGTATGATGTCATTCATATGTCCAAATGTATGTTATTGGGCATACATACTTAAGTACATTTACATGTTGACAATCATTAATAAACAGATGTTCCCTACACTACACCATATAACTTAAGAGAATAGTTATGAGAATTTACCTGCTGATGTAGAAGATATAGTGAGACAGCAATCTGGAAAGGCAGGCTCCACAGAGCATGAAAACTGGGACAAAAATTCACTATCCTGTCTGTATCAGTGCTCATAAAGTTAGTTATCTGTCCACTCGTAAATTTCTTCACACTCACATTACTCACTGACAGCGACTTTCTGTACACAGTTGTTATTATGGCTGTCCTGATTTTCAGCCCCACAACATTGCAGTTATAATCAAACTGTGTAGAAAGAAAGGCTCCTAGTAAAGTGGATAAACATAAGCCCGTAGCATATAAATATCCATTTTCTACCTTTTCCGATTTTGTTTCCATGTAGGAAACCAGTAAATTTAACAAAATTGGTCCAGCAAATCCTACACAGTCTGCAAGAAGTTTAAGAACACCAAGTGTGTAATATTCGACGCCAAAAGCTTTGTTCAATGCCCTCAGAAGGCTTACAGGTTTTGACCCAATGGTTTCAGCAAAGGCATTTCTTGTACCTGTGTCTGAAAACTGAACATCTGGAATACTGTTTATACTAGAGCTTAAACTTGATCGAGAAGTGTAACTTTCCCTTCTCTGAAATCGGCTGTCCAATTTTCCTGTTAATATATGGGTAAATTTAACATACAAATTCAATGTACTCAATCTTACTGGCAATAAAAACAAATCATTAGCACTTTTGATAGATTTCTTGGCGCCTTTAACGAGCAGCTGTCGTACCCAGTGGAAAGTCAACCAGGAGAAGCAATTGACATCATGTTCTGCTGTAACAGCTGTTGCAGGTTGCCGAGATATACTTCTGTACGAACTCCTTGCACTGTCGAGTAAGGAACTACTTTCATCCACACTTTCATTAATAACTCTGTAATAAATATCTTCATCAACAAGTGTAACACGTTCTCCACCCGGAATGAGTGTTATCAAGTATGATATTTGCAAGAATGCCGAGACATAAATGGAAAATTCTTCCACATTGTTATGGCTCGGCGAACTGTTCAACCGTTGTACGATATTTGTATGCAACTGGGCTGCTAGTGATATTAGTGACAATATATAGATTAAAACCATGGGAACTGCACCACGCCATGAGCTCCAGTATAGATATTTAAGTCTATATACATATATACTATGTATTAACCAAGAACTTGACAGTACAAATGATGTGATAATGTCTGCATAACTTACTGACAGTTGGTTTAAAATTCTTGTCAACACAACCTGTACTACAGCCAATACACACAGTAACACTGAACACAAAAATCTATATTTCACGTTCCACGGTAATGGCAAAAATGCGCCACGTGTATTATGTTTGGCAGCTGCAATGTAGTACGCACTAAATATTGCCAGAATGATATAGCTGGGACATATCACAACGATCTGCTCAAAACAATGTCCAAAGTCCCCATGCTCCCATGTGGTAAAGTTCTCTCCATGACCACAAAATTGATGCCAGAATAAAGCGGACATAATGTGTCTTAAGTATCTGAAAAGTGCAAAAAAAAAGAGTACTATAAGTCATAAATGTAAAATTTGCTATTTAACATAAAAAGTCATTTATTTATATAATGATACATTTCATTTTGATCTGAAATAAAAAGATGGCCATGATGGCCCTATATAGCTCACACTTTCAAACAAGATATACCTTCAGTTCAAATTTCTTTGCTTTAGCTTAAAAAAAAGCAAGAAAATAGGTCCGTGGGTCAAGTGACCCCTTGGTGACCTCAAAATCAGTAGGGGTAAAATACTGGTCAAGAACAACCTTGGTATCTAGTTTGAAGATCAAAGGCTGACTCAATTATGGTTCTCCAGATATTGAACAGAATACATCTGACCTTTACCTTTGACTCGGTGCCATAAATATCAATAAAGGCCACTGTATGGTTAAGATCAACCTGTCAATGAAATCTGAGGATCCTATGCCAATGGTTCTCCAGTTATTGAACAAAATAGGTTTAACCTTGTAATCCCAGGTCAATTTAGACCCCCGGGGGCATATGTAAAGGACCACCAGACAATGCTATTGACCACAATGTTTCAGACAAGGAAGTTTTTTCCTGCAACTCAATATACAGACAAGCAATACCCAGGGCGTGGTCAATTTTGACCCCTGGGCATGATTTGAACAAACTTAGTAGAGGTTCACTAGACAGTGTTACAATGTACATACCAAATACCTATGCTCTAGGCCTTGTGGCTTTGGAGAAGAAGTTTTTCCTATACAAGTCTACATAAAACAAGTTATCCCCCATCTAGGGTCAATTTTTAACCTGGGGGCATGATTTCAACACACTCGGTAGAGGTTTACTAGACAATTCTACATATAGTCCTAATACTATCAGGGCTCTATTCCTTGTGGGTTTGCAGAAGATTTTTCCTGTAGTATTTACAAGTGACTCCCCTTCCCTTTTTCAGTTTAGACCCTTGGGTCATGATTTGAACAAACTTGGTAGGGGACTACTAGACAATGCTACATACTAAATATCTAAGCCTTAGGCCTTGCGGTTTCAGAGAAAAAGATTTTTAAAGTTTTACCTATAGAAACCTATGGATGTAAAATCAAGTGACACCCAAGGTGGGCCATCTAAGGACCATCCAAGGATCATACCTGTGAAGTTTAATCAGAATTGACCTAGTTGTATAGGAGAAGAAGTTGTTTGAAGCAAAATGTTGATGGATGCAAACGACGGACAACCGCTAACCACAATAACTCATCCTGAGCACTTAGTGATCAGGCGTCAGAGCTAACAATAATGAATCATTGTATCATCATCAGAGGAGCCTACTCTTCTAGTTAATCATATGTGATGTACAACTGAATTTCAGCGCGATATGTCCGAAAAATATGTGAATGGTGCAGCCTAGATGCAACACTGATGATTGGCTTATTACTGTAGAGAAGTGCTGTGTACACTTTTGGTAGATTAGGTGACAAAATGATGTTTTCATGTATATTTTGTGTTCACTGTGACAGTCAGTATCATCCTGGGTCAAGGCCTGGGGGATAATTAGCTGCTGATTAGCATTTTATGATATTGTTGATAGCGATGATTTTTAGTAAGAGCTTTCTTAAAATTGTATGTATCTCCTGGTATCATTGTAACCACGGACCTATATACACATGGATTGGCAACTCTCGTATTTTCCTACACAGCTCAACCTTTTTATCGCTAGCTACAAGACTTTGGTGGGAATGCAATTGTGTCAGTCTGTTATCTGCCATTTTGAAATGAATCGAAAAAATTGTTTTAAAGATATTAGTTTTAATTCTCGACTTCGCACATCCAGGTACTGATGAATTATTTACATTCGGGAAAGGTGATTCCTTGGCTTTCATCGCTGGTCTCTAAGCATCTTTAATTTTAGAATGTACAAAAACCAAGAAAAAAAATGAAACGAAACGACGGTCTACCATCTAAGCTTGTAACTATCAAATTCGATTTATAATCATTCGATGTTGTTAAAAGCTTTTTGTTTTGTTTGAAATACATTTAAACTTGCTATGAGTCTACGGTAAAGACCGAGTTTTCATCTTTTACTGAATGAAGAAATGCGACCTAATAATCTGAGTGGTTAACTGGTCAGTATGACGTCACGGCAAAGCCGAGCATCGTGTTTTCACAAATTTTTGCTCAATGGTTAGTACTTTTCATTGCTTTCTGTAATTGTTGTCGTATTCATATCAGTTTCAATTTTTCGTAATACAAAACTTTGATTGATTTCATTTGCAGGAAATTTGTGAATATACTGGAATTTGTCACAAACGAATGAAAAGGAGACGCTATTCCAATATATTTTTAACATATTGGACGCCTTATAAAACTATTGTCAGGTATGTAAAAATATTTAAATGACAAGAAATATCATTAAAACAAGAGCTGTCCCTCATAAGTGACAAATGCCCCCGAAAGAGGTGTCTCACAGTCTGTGTCCTCTCCATGTGCTCAACAATTGTGCCATGTGATTTTAAAATCCTTCCATGCATGACAGAAGTACCATGCATACAGTATTCCATTAAGTGTGACCTTGACCTTTGAGGTTGGGACGTGGGTCTTGCACATAACATGTCGTCTTGATGTGCACTGCTAAACATTAAGTCATTTTAAAATCAATCAATACATGACAAAGTTACAGTCATGACACAATTGTGTGCATATATACAGGATTCTATTACTTTCAAACTCTTAGTGTGACCTTGACCTTTGAGGTATGGACATGGGTCTTGTACACGACACGTTATCATGATGTTCTGAACATGTGTGCCAAATTATTTTAAAATCCTTTAATGCATGACAATGTTACAGTCCGGACACGAATGTGTGCATATACACGATTCAATTACTTTCAAACTCTAAGTGTGACCTTGACCTTTGAGGTAGGGACATGGGTATTGCATGCAACACATCGTCTTGATGTGCTGAATATTTTTGCGAAGTTATTTTAAAATCCTTCAATGCATGATAAAGTTACAGTCCTGACACGAATGTATGTATATATACAGGATTTCATTACCTATAAACACTAAATGTGACCTTGACCTTTGAGGTAGGGACATTGGTATTGCAAAGGACATATCGTCTTGATGTGCTGAACGTTTGTGCCAAGTTATTTTAAAATCCTTCAATGCATGACAAAGTTACAGCCCGGAGACGAAAAAATGTAAGGGCTTTCTGAATAAATGACATCAAAGAGTATTTACTGTTACCTATTGTTCCTATAGCCACCTAAGTATCCAAATGTAAGCACGGACTGACAGACGGACAGGTGGACGTTCTAACATATGGATACTTATGTGGCTACTATATTGTTCTCTCCTTTGTTATTTTAGCCACGTAAGAGAAAACATAGCCACGTAAGAGCTTATGGAATGAATGACATCAAAGTGTATTTATTGTTAGTCCTATTGTTCCTAATCCTATAGCCACCTAAGTATCCAAATGTAAGCACAGACAGACGGTGCAATTTAAATATGCCACCCTTCGGAGGCATAAAAATATACACAGCAATTGTGTCACTCAAATATTGCATTTCGCCCTTCTTTATTTAAGCAATGTAACAACAAGTGTGTGTAACATCAAAGCTGCCGCCAAGCGTGCACAAGGTATTATGGGTGACTTCTTTCCAGGTATCGTTTTTATGTGCGACTTCTTTCCAGGTATCATTTGATCTATTTTTGAAAGTTCCAATCCATGTGTATATAAAGGTGCATGATTGTAACATAAATAAAAAAATTCAAAAAAATCATTGAGCATGTTGCATGATGGCAACTGTGAGATGTAACGTTTTAAATGTGAACATTTCATCAATTTTTGAAAGTTGTCAATCCATGTGTCCAAGTTTTCCTAAATAAGCCGTATTTTTAAACATCTCTGGTTGTCAAAGAATACCTTGCTATATATGCTCAGCCAAGGTCTTTCAAATAGTATGGTCCTGAAACGAGCGTAATATGATAATAACCTGCCTCAGATCACGTGACAAACATCCGGGTACCCGCAATTTTGGAAAAAGAAAGAAAATATTGATACTTTATATCTACGTATAT
>JAUMHA010362010.1:0-11745 GCA_032359765.1 Saxidomus gigantea | reverse complement strand
TATATCTAAAGAACACTTGCATTATACCATGCATTATCGTCTTGTAACAATATATCTAAAGAACACTTGCATTATACCATGCATTATCGTCTTGTAACAATATATCTAAAGAACAATTGCATTATACCATGCATTATCGTCTTGTAACAATATATCTAACGAACACTTGCATTATACCATGCGTTATCGTCTTGTATTTGTGTTTAGTACAAGGGAGAAAACTTTGATGGAATTCTAGAGTCATTTCTTTTCATTGAAGACTTACTTGAATTACGCGCCACTGTAACCGCTACTTGAATATGAAGCGAAACTATCCGATTGTACACCAGAACGAGACATGTTGTTGAATAAAGTATTTACTATGTAGATCCTATGACATAAATATGAATTTGTGTTACTAAAATAATCTTTATTTTAGAAAGAAGGAATAAAATCCGAATATATTTGGAAAACAGACCTGGTACTCTTCTTTACGTTGTTCACATGGCATATTGCTTGACTGTGTTTTACTATTGAAAGATCGATATCCCAATGTCTATGACAAGGAGCCAATCAAAATAAAGCTTACATAAAGCATGTGATCATGCCAGCAGTGCAGATCATGATCAGCTTGCTCATTCATTCAGTCTGATCATTGTTGATCTTTAGTCATCAAATATTCATTCAAGGCTTCTATAAATCTAGTTCTCTCCGAGTGAAAGATAGACAAGTGTATTTAAGATATTTAACGGGATGAGAATTAAACCACTGGAGCCCAAACAATAAAAACAACTCTAGTTTAGGGATGGATAACACTCAAACTTTATAATTCGAGGCATCGGTGACGATACAGAAACATTAAATTGTGTTTACATATTGTACACATCAATCGCTGAAACACTTTAAAGTAATCAATTAATTTACATTACATATGTAATAACGTTTTTGTATGGATGAGTGTGCATGAAATAAAAAGGAACATTGATAAAAAAAATGAAAACACCCAGGTATAAACAACACAAACGATACAAAGAAAATGCTACAGAGCCAGAGGTCTTTCGATGAATACTAAACATTGTCTAGAAATATCAGCAAAAAATTAACTATGACGTAAACAAAAACACTTTTTAAGTTAAAAGGCTTCTTACAGCGGACGTAGAATAAACCATAATTTCAAATCCATCGGAAATCGTGTAAAACGCAGCATTTACCCATTTGTCTGTAACATCTCACTCAGCAAGAGCAGTAACTTTACTCAACATATATGATTGGTTATATAAGATGCAATTTACCGTGACATATGACGAGCTGATAGTCTTGGCAGTGGCTACGCCAAGCAGCGGGAAGAGAAAGATTGGCATCAGTGCCGTGACGGGTATAGGAATCGCCTCGGTGAGCCAGAGTATTGCCATAACAACAATCACGTAGGCGCATTTTGATTCCTGAAATGAAGGGTTGTTGACGTTATGTTAATTACACGTTCAGTGTGACAAAACCAAAATCTTTCCAACCACCAATTTAAATACTGCTACCAATTACAGATAGGTTGACTGAGGCACGCTTGGCACCAGGAGTCCTAGCGAGAGACAAGCTCGAGGTGGTCTTACCGAGGATCGAATCTGGGTCTTCAGGCATAACATGGCGTTAAGGAAAAGCAGGGCTTTTCAAACTGCTGTCTTTGCTCAAATATCTCCCTCTTTTTTCAGCTGTATAGAAAAAAAGTCAATATAAACAGAAGATACAAAAATCAATGTACGCGCTAACATGAAGCTAGCGCGTGTAACCGACATCGTGATACAACTATTGAAAAGCAACCCTTACCCCGTAAGTAATGAAATGCAATACATTTGTTTATTTCATAGCCTGATACGGATCCAGAAACTAGACATCTTTTTAATATTGTAAGTTATTTAAACAACCACTGAAAACAAAAAAACAAAAACTATTAAGGTCATAAGAGATCCATTGAAATTGATAAGCATTTATAAAGTTATAACTATATTTCTAAATTTATGTCATGTGTTTAAATATGAAAGTCACTACATTTTGAAGTGAAACACTTCCGCATAGTGATAACATATTGTTTACACGTGAAGGCCGAAATTAATGACGTTCAAAGTTTGGGAAGGAATAGTAAACACGAACTTCGGAAACTAGAAGTGAATAATCAACTGTAAAACGTTTGACTTTCTACGTAAACTGGATGGGTATTACTGTATTAAACGTGAAAAAACAGGGTACAATAGCGATAAATAGCTGTTTATTGCCAAAGTTCAGCGGTAGAATGCAGGCCTGATGGAATCTGTCTGGTGTTGCCATGGCAACTGATATCAACAGCATTCACAAGAGTTTCAATCATATTTACGACATTTCCTTAAAAGGCATACACGTAATATGTACGAAGCATTTGCTGACCTACCACATACATAAACAAATTATTTATGACCCAAGATAATGTTGTGAGGGGTCAGCCATTTCAGAGCTTCTATACCAGGAGACACCACATACTACACGTGAAATCCGGTAAAGTGAGACCCATTCCTCTTCAGGACACATTTTACAACAATTACCTGTGAAACGACTATTTTATTCGTAGCGTAGGCAGACGAACATATATAATTATGTTTTTGCTTTGAATGCAACCTGCAAAGTATTATGTTTCATCCTTCATCTAGAAGGATATGTTATTACAGTAGGTCACAATACAGTAGGTCACGATACAGTAGGTCACAATACAAGTATATACCCTACATTTTAAATTTGTTTATTCATGCTTTGACCGTGTGATGCTCAGTCATGCACACTTTTGTGCAACAAAATATTTATATTTCGTGTAGTTTCTTGTATTATACACTTGCATTCCAGGCGCAAGTAAATAAAGTCACTGAATCTTGAAATTCATAACTTATACGAGTAGATTTCAGTTGTGCAGCGATTATATATAGTGGCCGCTTAATATATCCAAGAGAGTCCGGGAGAGACTGTTGATACCTCACGTGTCCTTTGGGGGTCATCATCCCTGTCTTCTTTTAAGAGATTGTTTAATCATAATGATGTCTAAAGGTTGAAAAAGCTTGTCTCTCAGTCGAGCTATAGCTCCAATTCGATATTCGTATCTGTTTCAAATTAATTTTCTTCTATATAACATTTCAAAGCAGAAAACTATTTATCAAGTATTGTAGCATATGTTTAACCTGTCACGTTGGTACCCATTACGAATTCATTCATGCGTGAAATCCACAACAATCAACCATAATATAAACATGAAAGGCACACAAATAGAGAATTTTACCTATAAAACAAGTCAGTATAAGCAAAAACGGTCAATTTTCTTGTTTGTTTACACGTATGGAACTTTGATAGATGTACGTTAATTGAAAATGATCTGTTTTAAACAGAAGTAGGTCCTGTCCCGTATTTTGTATTTCTCAGACATCACAAGGAAAGTATGTCCTGTCCCGTATTTCGTATTTCTCGGACATCACAACCTTGGAAAGCATTCTATTTCGCGTTTATTACGTGGAGAAGTGTGCAGAAGAAACGTTTGCTGATTTCCCGGACATAAGTACGGAAGTGTCCTGCTCCTTCTTCAACATTTATCTGACATTACAGTAAGACAGCTTTCAGCTCCGTGCTTAACATTTTCATCCTACGTGTTGAGCATCTCAACGACATTAGAAATCTGTGTTTTAACATTTCCCGGACATTAGAAATCTGTGTTTTAACATTTCCCGGACATTAGATATCTGTATAAGAAATCTGTGTTTTAACATTTCCCAGACATTAGATATCTGTATAAGAAATCCGTGTTTTAACATTTCCCGGACATTAGAAATCTGTGTTTTAACATTTCCCGGACATTAGAAATCTGTGTTTTAACATTTCCCGGACATTAGATATCTGTATAAGAAATCTGTGTTTTAACATTTCCCAGACATTAGATATCTGTATAAGAAATCTGTGTTTTAACATTTCCCAGACATTAGATATCTGTATAAGAAATCTGTGTTTTAGCATTTCCCGGACATTAGAAATCTGTGTTTTAACATTTCCCGGACATTAGAAAGGACGTTTCCTGCTCCATGTCGAACATTTCCCGGACATTGATTAAAATGAAGTTCATCATTACCCGGACTCTCTTCGTCACATATCTAATATGACATGGGTAAGACGGCGATTACAGGATTGCATACTAAGCAGCTCATCATTGATCAAACGTATGCAAATACATTTTTTATGTTTTAAATTAGTATCTGTTGGGCGTAATACATTTGGGTTTGCATTAAATAACATGTTTGAAAACTCAGTGTGTGTAGTCACATGCACATGTATATAAATATACAATTGATCAGGGCTTAGCCCAACATATGTAGAACGAACTTCCCAATACGATTTTTTTTTGTTCCCACCTACCTGTAACTTAGTACAAAAAGTACACCTCGTGCATGCATACAATGTACGCCAGTATTAGGCCAGTAAGAAAACTTATTTTGACGTATTAAAAAGTGTGTGTTAGGTTACGCTGTCGTTTTATTAAAACTATATGTTACAAGAACGTGACTACATAATCTGTAAGAAAACAAAACATCTACCGGAATTAAATTGAAAGCATACTGACCGCATACTTTGTACAACCATGGTTAAGCATACTTATATGATATGCTAAAGTATACAACATAATTCCAAACTTATTTACATGAAATGAAAGTTCCACTTGTTACATACAGTCTTCCCTGTGGGCTATGCTTTGATTTAACATTTCTCCAAAATAATAACCAAATTCAACTAAAATATATAGTTAAACCCGGCCCTACAAAACTAATTAAATAGACAGGAATATCTTTTAACTTATAAAACGTTGTAGTTTATTTAAAAGGGTGCTCAGAAGCAAGCACACCTAGAACAAAGTAATGTCCTAGAAAAGAATCAGTACTTACAGATTCAAAATCGGCGCTGTAGTCAGTCACCAAAAAGAGCGGCACCAGGAAAGCCAAAACAGTAACCCAAATTGGCTTAAATGTCCAGATATGAGCTAGAATACCCATTTTTTCATGTAATCCAATAACACCAAGCGAATCTCCAATTCTTGCGTATTTAAAGTCCTGAATCGGTTAGCCAAACATCTTAAAATTATTTATTCCTTTTCGTTAAGCCTCGACTACAACTCTTAAAGGTAATACTATTTGTTATCTGTATCAGGCCGAATTTCAGTCAAAGTAGACCTTTAAATATAACAAAAAAGATATCTCTATCTAGACGGGTACATTCTTTATAAAAACAACTTGTATTCAAGTCAACAGACCTTGAAATCAAATACGACGCGCAATTTCTTCGGTATGATTCATATTCATGTAAATCATGCAATCAACTGAAAACATTTTCAATGGATACTTTAAATGGTATAATAAAAAGCTCACGTACATGTACGATGTAATTAAGATTACACGCACACCATTTTATTTAACACAAACGCTTTACAAAAAATTGTGTCAAAACATTAAAAAGCACACAGTGGTTTTTGGTAATATTAATTCTTTATAAAAATGTATTTAAGTTTTTAATCAGTTCTTACGCTATTTCTGCCTCATCATATCAACCATACTAGCCTATTTCTTTTTATAAACCATAGGAATTGTGATAAAGATTCTCTTTTACTTACAGTTTTACATATAAGATAAAAAGTAAAGTTTGAACAAGGTACGATTACTATATTTATTTACATGTAGATAAGTTACTTTAATACAGTGTACATTTTCTCCCTTAACAAACAATTTTGTAAAAGTTGACGAACGAATACTTGCGTGTTTAAAGATTTAATCACCTGAATTTCGAAAAATGACAACAATGAAAATGTTAGATGTTTTTGTAATATGATATATTACAAATGTCTGATAAATCACTTTTAAGAGCATAAGGTCGCTTTAACACACGCACGTTTCATCGTAAATACAACAACCATTATACAAGAGTTTTACGTTAAAATTTGAACAAAATAGGCTTAACGTTTTTGCAACTTCTATAATTAATTTGTTTTATGTTTGAGACCTTGTTAGTCGCAGTCCGATTGGGATATGATTCCGGTGATGTACCTCAACACCATGGTCCCTCTACGCCAGGACATTTTCAGACTTTCCTTCCTGTTTACAGGCTAGGGAGACAAAATCATAGTTGAAGCCGTCGCGTATCAGACAAGCTCTTAATTTCCCAAATTTATTTGATTCTTGACTAAATGAAGAAGACCTCGCTATTACCAATAAATATTCATTTTTGATTTTAACGATGCATGTCGTTTTAGCAACAATTTTAAATCTTACAGGGAAGTTGAGACATACTAGGTACATACAGGATTTTCCAAATAGTACACGGAAGAGAAAGATATACCATATGTAAGAAAATAATGTAACAGCTACATTAAAGGTTCAGTTGCCACGAATGACAACCGATTAAACGTGTCATTCAGATTGCTACTTCACGTATACGCTTAAAGAGAAAATTTGAAGGAAAGTTATTCTAAAAAACTACTCTATTTAAAGATTATTATTATTTTCACTGTATCTGAAGTAACAGACTACTAATTTATTACAAAACGTACAAGAGTACAATGTATTTCGTTATTGATAAAACACAAATACACAGACAGTGCAGCTATCTTTTCGTAAATGGTTAAATGCAATAGGCGTGCATTCTAAACATCAAAATGTCCATTCAAGTGTTTCACCATACATGTAAATATCCGCAACAAAAATAATCCCAAACTATGTCAGTACTCCAAAACTGCGTATTTTTCTACATTTCACTGTTGTATTTGCCCATAAAAGGAAAACCGGTAAGATTTGACAGATTTTGTAACGCGTAAATGAATATGAATTTATTGAGACTTGCAATTAACTTCACGGTTCAGAGAACTCAAACTTACTTTTACTTGTATGACAGTGTGTACAGTATCTATCGGGGGGGGGGGGGGGTAAACGGGTCTTACTTAAATGCATGGGAAAGGTCAGATCGCCGTAGTGCACAGAGCAAGCCGGTGTAGCGAGGTGAAGCGACCGACATCGAAAAGTGCTATCGGAAAGTGACCCTGGCCAATATTTGACATGGAAAATATACTCCCCGGTCATAATGATACACATTGGTACATGCCCTTTACATGAAATAAATTGGCCCCCATGACAAAAAATGATCCCGAGTTTTTTCGGCAATATTTCATTTAATACCACAAAATAATACGACAATGTACTTTCGCTTTATCTGTGATAGAACCTTTAATAAGTTGTTAAGTTCTTCCGGGAGGTATGAGTTCTTTTACCGACTTCCTTGGTAGAACAATAGGTTTGTTGTTGTATTTTTTGCTTTCGCAAGGATTTCAGTTACGGTTACTCATGACTCTGTAAGCGTACTGTTAGTATATACAAAGTACTAACAAACCTACATGTAACATTTATTCCAATCTCTAGTTTTGGTCAGAGCCTCAAGACGTAATCAGATAGTTAATGTAATTGATACAAGTTGCCAAAACAAAAACTGTACGTTTAAACTATGTTAATTCAGTAAATTATCTGACTGATGTGTTTCTGATGGCAATAGGTATGTAGTAACCATGCTAATACATTTATACATGGTATTTATTCATTAAGTTTTCTGTGTCTTCAATCTTTGTCAATGAGAGCTGTTAGTTGTGTTATATATGCATTGAAAATAGTTAGATCTGAGATTTTCTTAAACTTCATGTACGGCAGTGGGTTCGTGTGAAGTACAAGGTTATGCTAGGTTAGGCAATATTTACACTGTGTGACGGGGGCCATCGTCGCCACGTAATGTTCTTTGTCAGATACGCTCCCGTATAAAGAAAATAATATATTATAATTGGTCAAATTTTAACCAATACTCGTCAGCTGTGATAAATTATGAACTTCTACGAAATAATAGGACGTATTTATCTATTTTCGTGGGTTCATTTAGTATATGTTTGTGCCGAAATTGTCAATAATCTGTGTTAGTTTTACGTAACACAAAATCAGCAAGTATTTTTTCGTTGGGATAATAAGTGGGCTTATCAGTTTTGCCATTTATTTCAAATATCTATGGTACCTTGTTCACTGCTTGCTATTGCGTCTCACCCTTTTTGTTTTCAGCGAATCTTTTTAGTTGTATTCTATGTATTTACGTGTCTTCTTCAACAATTCACACGCTCTGTTGACCAAACATTTTTCCTGACCTTGTAAAGATTATGGAGTGTGACAAATGAAAGTTTACGTTAACAATCTCTTACTTTAACAGCAGGTGATCAAATCTAGGTATGTTTCGATCTCTGACATTTTGTTTTTCCTTGTCCCTGAACGAGAACACGCAAAGGTTTGACGTACAAGCGGGTTATAGTGACCACACGTACGTCCATATTTGTGATGGCCAGGATCTCCCTAACAATACTGAGTCTAATTACAAAACAACGCATAAAGAAGAAACTTTGTTAATTCACAACAAGACTATTCCGAATGATTAACTTTCTATAACTAACGTATGAAGGTTTAGAGCAGTGGTCGTGACATGATGTTTTTGTCTATCTAGATATTAGACACAGATTCAACTACCGTAAAGCTTTACTTTCTGGTATATGCTAAATGTGCGGTGAAATAATCCTAATGGGGCGATACCGATCTCTGGTATAGGATATGTGAATAGTTGGAAGCATGAGTTTGCTTACAAGGCTTCTAATAATACGTTTATCTAATGTGTGCCACACTGACCATAAGCAAATAGATGAGCTCGACGAGTGTTTGTAGTTACCGTGAATACCTACTGTTGTGTTCTAGGGGATTCATTATAATCAAAGACACACAATAGTTAATATGACTTTATTCTGTGAGTGCCTGTAGAGAAGTGACCAGAGCGCATAAGTGAGCGCCAAGTAAACGGCGTGTAATATGATACGCACAGAGATGCATGCATACACTACATCTATCACCTTAGAAATTGTCATGGAATATATTATTACATATTTCTTCCATTCGAGTTAGATACTTTAGAGAATAGCATGGTTCTAGACTCGACTGTAAGTTAGAACAGACCGGCCTGGTTCCGTACTGGTTGCAAAGTCTAGTTGTGGCGGAGCTCAGGTACTAATGGTAGCAATGTTTAAAACTATGACTTCAATACTTTGTAAATTTGTAAACGTATACGTGAAGAGCAAATGTAAACAACCCCATCATGTCGACAGTGATGAGTCACGCTTCAAAGGAACGTACCTACGTGCACAGAATATATATTAACAACGAATAAACAATATAGACTGTTACAGGTGTGATAAAAGGATGAAAAGCCATTGTAAGTATAGACTTGTTTTGAGACAGGTGTATACACATTGTAGCAAAGGTAAAAAAGTTCTTGATATACTTGATATGATAAATAAAGGATCTGCTCGGCCCACTACCAAAAACAGGTAGAAACCCGTTAACTTTGACACACGTAGACAAACTATGAGCTGTATACAGTATAAGCCAGGGATAGCTTACGTCAATAATACTGAACGTTAAAACACGCAATTTGCCATCATTAATCATCGCACCGACCAAAATTAGACCAAAATAAAACAAATAGCAAAAGATTAAACCTTCCACTTCTTTAACGAACTATTCTGAAATGTGTATACGGAAATATTGAACAGTCTGCTGGATTAGTATTGATATGTATAATAATTCACAGTTTGGTCTTAATTAATATGTGTACAGGATTTTTTCAAACGCTCGAAACTGCATTTCGAACTACGATCGATTGAGCTTGAACTATTACACAAGGGAGATAACTGCACTATGTACTGATAGCTAATACAAACTACATTTAAACTTATTTTACAAACTGATATTTATTTGGTTTAAACGCTATACAATTGGTAAGATGTTCTTTCTAATAAATAGAGTGTTACAGTTCTTTGTGAACGTTCACTATTGAAGAAAATTATATTCATAAATTAATAATTGTACATTATAACGTTCAACAAAGAACAAGATGAGAATACGATCGGACATGCATTCGATTAGTTCTGGCTTCCATAACTAAATTGGTCTTTTTATTCTGTCTGCTATAATGAGAAATATTAAATAATAGCGTCAAAGACCTTGGGCTAGCATTCGATAGTTTACAATAATTATTTTTGAAATCTGTGTGTAATGTTTTGGTAAATATTTGGGACTAGTATGCGCTGAAGTGTATTTATTCTACGTAAAGTCGGAAGTGCTGTGAATATTATACAGTTTGCAGCCGAGACTGTGAACTTTCTCGTTTCACATAGCAAGTGAAACAGCAGTATCCGCAAGACCGAGCCTATTGTACATGTGAGATGTACAGCAGCAGTGTTCGTTATTCATATGAGGATGGATTTGGGGTTCTTATCCCTATTTCCAGATTTTTAGAGTTATGTTTTATGGATACGACTATACGACAACAAAGGGAAATGTTTAATTGTAGCATGTGCCAGTTCTAACAAGATAATACCAATTATTGGTCTTCAACTTAGCTCGGTCTCTTAAAAGATTGACCGATGCTGCTCACCCAGTGAAATAGTTTCATTAGTAAATAAAAACTTTGTTAGGAGAACTAAAAAGCATTTGTTTATTTTCATTTCTGTTATCTCTTGTAACCATACAGCATCTCTTTTATCAGTGCACATCAGAACCTCGACACGCTTATAGCGTTTCCCGTATTAAACTAGTTTTTCCCGGAAGCTGTTTGCCTTTCAACAGTTTTTGGATTAAAACATTTGCTCTGTAAGGCATCTTTTAATTGCATAATACTGCATGGAAACGGACAATACAATACCCTTGTGTTGTCAGTCTTAAATACATGTAAATGGTTTTATAGTTTTAGTACGAAATAGCTCTTGTCATGGTGTTATCGTCCAGCTAATGTATATAATTAGTGTAGAGTGACCAGTAAATAGCAATAAATATTTCATAAGAAAAACAAAACACATGGCACTATTCGTTGAAGCACCTGCTAACTGTTTCAATTTAGTTCTAAGATGGATAGTTACCATTCTGCACTACTTCTTACATGATATGATTGTATTATTAGTATCCATATATGATTAAGATTGTTGAGAATGACAACGATTTGGAGAGCAGACCTTTATTAAGTTGCAGAATAACAACAACCGTGACAGTTTCGGGTCCCATCTTTTGAAAGAATTGTTGGTTAGAAATCTCGGAAGCTCTCAAATGATGCTGATGTCAGTATAACCGCGACAGTCACTGTCGAAATTTGAATATAGAATGGGTTATCTCTAGAATCTTAAATAATAAGTGATTCATCTATTTCTCAGCAACCATTGGTCCTAAATCAATGAAACTTCACATGTTACAGGTACCCAGCCTAGTTGCGCATATCATCAGCGTGTTACAGTCGGTCAAGCTCACTAAGGCCTATTGATAGAAAACCCTTACCACCCTTTATCTCCTAAGCCCTTCATACTTGATTTGAGGTCAATGGTCAAAGGTAAAGGTCACAGGGGCCTGTTGATAAAAAATTTTGTCTGCTTTATTTACTAATTTTAATGAATCTCGATAGAAAGTCTCGTTGTGCATATGGTGATTTATGGTCAATAAAGGCCATAGATCAATGTCACAGGGACCTGTTTATAAAAAAAATCCTGGCCTCGCTTCAACTTTTAAAGCTATTACTGCATTATGACAAAACTTTACAGAACAGAACAGAACAGAACAAAACCTTTATTAACTCTAACCACTTAACAGATGGCACAAGAGTGTACAAACA
>JAUMHA010361899.1:0-13965 GCA_032359765.1 Saxidomus gigantea | reverse complement strand
AAGTTACAAAGTAACACAGAATTGTAGAAAATATAGAACAAAACTCATACATGCGGGTATATATACAAGTCAGTTACACAACACACAAATAATTCACGTTGAAACAGCATTTTTTTCTTTTAAACTCCTTCTACAGCAGCCTTTATAGGAAGTTATAACATCAGTAGAAACAGAGCAAGTAAAGTGCAGAGTAACAATTTTTAAAAATACACGACGTCACATCCTAGACAGACGAAACAGAGATGACAGAGCACGTAAAATGCAGAGTAATATTTATTTTTATATAATTTAATAGTGACGTCACATCCTAGAGACACGAAACAGAGATTTGTAGATTGATCAAAACAGGCAAGTTAGACGCGTAATCATCTGGTATAATCGCGGGCATTAATTTGTACAGGGTAAGCCCCGAGGACACTTCAACCAAGGTGTAGTGTAAACTAGGGGATTTGAAAAGTCCAAAATATCGCAGTCTTTAAGTCGACTATTTCATGTTTACAAATTAAACCGCCTACACATTGAAACAATGGCGCGATAATATCACCAATATAGAAATTTTCAAATCCATGTTTCTTTTTAAGAACAGGTGTAATTTTGATTGAATTGTACTCATTCTACACATTCTTTCATTTCTACCCGTGTCGTGCAAAAGTGCAGTTGAATTTGCGTTTTCACGTCGTAACACTGTCGTTAGATCTGAAATGAGCAGCAAAGAATGTACAATTCTATAAAGTTAAAGACAACTTGTTACAAATCAGTTATTTCTTAATTAATATCAAAGATGACAGGTTTAAAGCTAAATAATTGAGCGGTAATCTAAGTGACATAGTTGTATACCTATTAAGCATTCTCCGACCAGATATAAAGCCCATTCATTTACTATTACCATTATGATTAACGGTTTAGAAACTAGACTTCAAGCCGATTAACTTTGATATGCAATGATAAAGAAAACAAAATGAAACAAAAAGTGTTTAAAATGCTATCATTATTTAAAGATATATTGGCCAATGAGCAGACATTTGATACAAAAACTTACAAAAAGTAGTGCAGGTACCGAAACCTTTAATTCTGGTTCAAGGTCGTCTATAGCTGTGACATGAGTGCGACAGTGTCCGGCAAGCCTAAGCTGAGATGTTTAAACTCCACCCCACTTACCACATTATGCGAAACGGAAGTTTTTCTTACGCCTCGTTTGCGGTTAGAATTGCAGGCTTTTGACAACTGCACAATAATATTTAACGTTGGTAATACACAACCTCGAGTAAACAGCTGATTGGCTTACGGACAAGATAGCCTTATATAAGCCGGAGTGGATATCAAAGATTTCATTCAAAAGTTCATTTAACAACGGAGATTCAATTCAATATTTCAAGAAGCCATGGCAATCGTTGGCAAACTTTTAATTTTGTGCACAATATGCTTTTCAAACATAGGTAAGACAATTTGTTAAATCTAACTGAAATATAAGTTTAATAAGAAATTTTGTCAGAAATTTGCAAGATTTTAGAATAGCATTAAAGTGCGATAGCTTATACTTTCAATCAATTATTGTTTACAAAAGCATTAGTTTAGAAACGTTTTTGAAATGTGTTTATTATTTTTTCAGATGCGAAACATATACCTAAAAGGGGGAAAAGGTTTGTCTTGCAGTCGGATATAGTTACAAATAAAGCGTCTTTCCCGACACCGACGACGTTCCCAGTGCCATTACCACACCAAAATAATACAGCTGGCCTAGCTAATGGACAGCAACAATGTTTAACTGGAGCTGACTTGTTACAATCTTATGTGGTGAAATGCCCGATTAAAAGAAGTGCCACAGTTCGCCGCGTGTTACTTGACGACAGGCTAATGCAAGAACTGTATCTGGCCCTTTTTGGAAATATAGATCAAGCTGCTGTAGCAGGGAATCCTAACGACGTTGAAACTACTTTTCGACAAACTCTGATTTCACACGTGAACAAAACACATGTAAGTTATAACTACATAATTATTTTATTTAACATATCGGCTTGGAAGATAAATTTGGTCTTGTAAACTTTGGACATGAACAGATTCATAGGTCAAGGTATGCAAACATCTTGTCCCGAAGTCTGATTCTGATTTATTCAATTATCTTTGATTTATTTGATCTATTATTATGTGACTTACAATCTGCGTTGTGTGATTTTAATCTTAGTTATTCCTGTACGTTTTTGAAATCTGTTTTCGTTGGAACTTGGAGTTTGCGATTCAAATTGAGAAGTGGCAACTGATTTCTTAGTTTGCAGTTCAATTTTCTAATTGTGACAGTTCCAGATTGACAAATATAATGTACAGATAATGATTGCGAATCTATACAATTGGTCTGCGATTTGTCAGTTGCTGGTCCGAATTGCGATCAGCTTATTAAAAACTGGTTTGCAATTCACAATTAACAGAAATTGAAAGTTGCAGATGCCGATTCGAAGTGCGAACTGGTAACTGAGTAGCTGTTGCTAATTATGTATACTTTTATGAATACTGACAAGCTCACAGCCTTGCTCAGTAAACTTGTTTAGTGTTATAACCATGGCAAACGATGAACATGTATTCATGAAAACTGGTTTATCTTTGGGAGGAAAAATTTGACAACTGAATAAAAAGCTGCCGTAAAAAAGCATCTTTAAAATTTCACTTTAACACAGAATATTAGAAGGATTAATGAAAGTTGAAACGCACAATATAGACCATCTGCAAGCTTCGCAAACTGAAATAGCAAGTTCTAATTTCGAACTAGCCAAAACGTAATTAAAGAATCTTCATCTATCAATGTTGGATCTGCGTAAATGTTTTAATTCTTTTTGTTAAAACAAATAATAATACAATATTTCTATTGAAAATCGTAAGCTTGTGTTACAGAAGTAAGCTGGTAATCTTTACACAAGATTAAACCATAAAGATGCTATGTCTTTTTCAAACACAACTTGTCATTAATACGGTAGCAAAAGTACTGGAAGTTGTTGTTCAGCGACATTGATGAAATGTTGATCACTATAATGATAACACCAATACGTAACTTTTCTCACTGGTTTTAATTGGTAAAAGGTAATCTGGAACAGAACATGTAAAACTGTAAAAGATGTTACATGCTTATAGAATGTCCAATATTAATACATGGCTTGTAATTAACATACGTTTCTAATCTCTTTCAGCGTCGCCATCATCATAACAAGAACATTAAAAAGTCCGTGTTCGTCAGTGATTTGAACAAGTATCACGCTTGGTACAATTCTGTTTTGGAAGATATTCAGGACCGCGAAAATGCAACTAACAACACTGTAGTTAGAACTATTGAACCCACAAACAGTGTGGAAGCTATACTCAGCAAGGTCGGTCTTACAAAAGCGCAACTGAAACAAATTCTTGGCCTTGTGAATGAGATCGATGACATTAAAGGTTTCAGACTTTCTAATGAGAGAGTAAAGAGAGATACAATAGGTAAGCAAATACATCTCAGGAAATATGTAAAATATATATTGAAAAGTATTTCATACCTGTTATTTTTCTGTTATGTTGATGTTAAACTAATTGGTTATGGGTGGTATGACCTAAGTCGTAGCGTGCATTTCCCATTCTAATTTGAAAAAAATACAATCCATTCTAATTTACTCAGCTTCTTGCCGGTTTCAAAACTACTGATGTTTCTTTCTGAATTCACATTGCTTTAAATCTTGTCATTCATTCTTCTAATGTTTGAATTTCTATTTGTAATAAGTTTCGGAGCATAATTTCGGTTTCAAGCTTAAATATTGTATAAGGTTATAGAAAAAACCATAGATCCTTTTTTCCGTCGTGTCTAAATATACTTTTGTAGTAACTATTTTATAGACAGTGTGTGAAAAAATGCAGACGTAGAGTGAAATTAGTCGTGAGCATCCTATAGACCCCGATGTGTTTTTCTTTTTTCCAGGTGCAATTAAATCTCAAACAGAATACTGCAACCAGCGGGGAGTTCCAACTGGAACTGGTTACCTTCATATGTGTTCTGCATGTGCCATGACAACACAGTTCCCTGACGATATGTTCCCAAGATATGTTAGTGAGGTCAGCTGTGACCAATCAGACTGCGACTGTTTCACAATAAAAAATACAGGTATTTGCTCCTTGAATGTTCGTTCGTTTCTGAGCGTTAGACACCATCCTTTAATTGACAATATTTTCTCATGCTTGGGACATCTTAATATACACAATATCACAATGTACTATTAGATGTAATAATGTTTCTAAACCTTATCGTCAAACGTATATTTCGGCACATGTAAATGTCACGCAATGGTTTTTGCAGCACACAAATTGGAACACTCTGAGGGTGTTAGCCAATTTTGATCGTTCAACGTTTACGCCAGAACATGGAAATGTCTTGAAATTTATATAATGTCAAACTTTTTGTTTCTATTTAAAAAAATAGAGAGCCCGTTAGCTCTTTTACTGCTAACTCTTTACATGGAAATTCCAGTCAGTTTAAATGGTTAAAAATACACAAAACGTCAGCCAATTATTTAATTTTATGTTTGTTACAGCACATGGAAAATGTCAGCCAATGATGAAAAATATAAGAATGTTGAAAAGGAAAAATGATGGATGTAGAATGGTTATAAAGAATGGACAACAAATAATTGTTGACAACTGGGAGTTATATGAACAACCCTTGCATGTTGGATGCGAATGCATGTTTAAAAAGAACTCCATGTTTGCAACTTTCATACCTAAACGATAATTTAATTAGCCATATCCAGTTTGGATCGAATATACAGTGATGAAGCCTTTGGTTTGTTCAACAAAACTGTATCAGTGCCATGATACTGGATTCAGAAACTCGATCGACAAAGTTCTGAAATGCCAGTGATAAGAACAAACAGTTCGTAACATCACTTTACAAAATTGTGTTAAGCTAAGATGCTAAGTTTTGAAAGCAACAAGCATTGAAGTTGAACAAATGATCGATGAAACGATCCGAGACTTTTAGTCGTAAAATCTGACTTCAAACTTAACTCATGTATATAGTTTATCTGTTGAATGTTGCTTATTTATTTTCGACCGCAAAGTAGTCGTTAAATTGGTGCACTTTAATTTGTACATATTATAGAATTTAATGGACATAGCTATGCATAATTTGATTTTGTGCAATATTGAATATTCTATGACGACGTGAGTTTGTTAAAATTAATATTTTACAAATTCAAAATTTTCGAGTTGATTGAATTCTTAGAGATGTTGTTGATCGCTCCCTTAATGCAAGTACTGTGAGTTCATTGCAACTGTGAATGAAAGTATTTTCGTTTGCTTTCAGAAAGCATTTAATTATTGTTTGAGCTTTATGAATGGCTTTCAGACTTTGCTGGGGATCACAACTAGTGATTCGTTTTAAGTAACTGAATAACAACAGGACAAGATGACATAATTGTCTAAAAGACTTGAGATATAGAAAAAATTGCAACAAACATCTCTTCTACACTAACTTGTCCGTTTGGCCAACAGTATATTGTTTTTGTTACTGAAAATATACTTTCATTAACATAACACTCCTTTCAGCTAAAATAAAAGGTCCACCATAAAAATGAAAACACAGTGGGCTTTTTAATGTAATGTATTACTACAAGTAAATATATTTTTCGTACTGGTAATAAAACTAGTTCATTATTAAATAGGTCCTGTCGTTGCTTCAGCCTAATAACACAAAGTTCCGTACACAGCAAGGAAAGCATGTTAAGTTGCATCTCTGAATACTGAACACTTACCTCCCTTGGTCACATATTAGGCAGATTCATTTGCTACCAGCAGGGTACGAGATAAATTGTCGTCACTGGTTGTAAGGTTATATGAGTAGTTTGGTTATAGTTTACTTCTAGTTTCATGAATGTTCAATATTTCCTCTGAGCTGAATCGTTTCAGAATATAATCTTTATATGTCTGTTACAATGGGTTGGGATGGCCACAGCTGTATTTGAGAAATAATAACGATTATGACTTTTGTTGCTTTTGATATATTTTCCTATTTGTGAAATTATTGCAATACTTATCGAATAATCACGGAGGGAGCAATTATAAGAAATATACCGACAATTCTGTTAATGTCTTAATTTCTACAGAAGACGATAAAATACAAAAAAAAAGAGCAATAACGTCTAGCGGAAAATTTGCTCTTCGTATTTTACCGATCTTTGGAGGCCTGTTTGATTCTTTTTTACATCAAAGTTGGTTTTACATCTCTTTGCTACGGAAACGCATATACGCTACAACTTGCTAGTTGCTGATTAATAATTATTCTGTCATTGTGTGCGATATTGTTCTGCTATGAAGCAATTTGTTCGTGACTCGTGACAATGATTTCTCGCTAACACGCTCTAATATCTCTGCATTGGGTAATATTATTGAATCAAAAAGAGTGAATATTGTGCATATTCAGTAATATTATACTCAAGTGAATTTAATTATCGAACGTTACAGAAACGTTCGAGTCTTCAGGTTATATTATCGTAAGTTGTTGTAAAAAAAAACACGCACTTAAGAAAACTATGCTGACATCGCGCTATGATATCTCATTCTGACGTCAATGTCTTAACAGTATCCCGAAATATGCGTTTTGTACTTAGTAAATGCACGATGTAAACGCCTGAGTCTTATGCTTTTTTTAACGCTTGATATTCGAAATAAACATGCAAATAAAATTACATTATTAACGCTTTATGATTTAAAATTATCGCCAGATGTAATGATTATAAAGTGTTTTCGCACGAAATTATTGTCATAAGTATTGAAAGCATTGCTTCTTGTCAGATAATATCGCACGATGACAGAATAATTAGCAAGTAGCAATTAGCAAATGCTGGCTTATACGAGTTTCAGTAATTTACTTACAACATTGTATGTAAGGTTTGGCGTCGTCAGTGATTTAATAGATTTGTAGAATGTTCCAAACTTGGAGTAATCACTGTTTAAAAACAATTAGCATCAAGTTATCTTCCTTCTTTTATGTAGAAATGTGTGTTCGTCTGAATGTCAGTGACGCCATTGCCTCGAAGAAAGGCAACAAAGAAAGTTATTTGTCCTTGTTAGAATTTGTATCGCCTGATCAGTTGCAAACATTAACAAAAGCAAAAATCTAATTTTGTACATTTAGTTGTATCATACCAGGCTAATGGGTCTTATACATAGTCTAGCGAATGTTGAGATTGATTGAGTATCTAATATTGTGCAGATTTTTTTTATCTTGTCTCAAGTCACTGTAATTTTTTACCATTGATGTCATCGTTATTGAAATTTATCTTATGTTCTTGTTGTTACCGATTTTTATTAAAACTCAAATTCTGTCAACCTGTTCATTCTTTTGTCTATTTTTATCCTCAAACAATTATTTTCGATGTGTTTTTGGATATTTTTACGTCACAACTTTCGTCATTGGATTCTAATGCGCTAAAACTCTTGCTAAATACAGCTAACTATTTTAGAATGAATGCAAACAGTTTTGTAAGATTTGAGCCCCGAAAGTTATATTTGACAGCTTTGATACCAAAGTTTACAGGCGCATAATGCTAGTTAAGCTAGCTAAACAAATGCATAAGTGATTTGTGTTTCATATTGAATTGAAATGTTTATTTTATATATCACAATGTAGTTAAACAATGCGTCTGAAATCATGATTTGCACTTGTGTCGTTTTGATGAACTGAATATTGTAGATTAGAAAATAGTTCCACCATGACGACATTTATTTTGAACTTTCATCAATTTAAGTATAAAAATTCGTTCTAAAAGGATTCAATGCTATCAACACACTTAATAAACTATGTTTAACTTAATAAGTACTAATTTAAAAAGATAATCTGAATATTTGACCACCTGGTAGTGACATGATTAAATGAGGCATTTAGTTTACGTACTTGTTCAGAGATTCTCATGGAAATTGTCAGCTTTGTCATTTCAATAGGAAGAATTAGAAGCGATCAGTATTCGAGGACTATGGTGGTAAATCATAACAACACTATGATGCTATATAGATTTTCAATTACTTTATTTACATTCAGGAGGAGAAAAATATTAGCGATGACATCTAGTTCAACGGAAACACTACGTATTTAGTTCTTCTCTTCAAAAAAAATCTAATAACAAATAGAACAAACCAAACAAGACACAGGTAATTTCAGTCTACAGTGCCCTTAATTTACCAACAACTTATGTGAGGAACTATATTGTTAATTACTACACTGCTAAAATTTGATTAGAATTAACCTTAATAAAAAAGATATGTAGGAGAACGTATCTGTAGACAATAGATTTTGACAACTGTATCTATATCAGCTGTATATTTTGTGATTAATTCTGTTTGGGGATTCAAACGTTTTTTTCTTAAAAAAATAATTAAAGCTGCTAAAAGTGTAGTCATCGCGAATCAGACAGGCCTCAAATGTTTTATAAATAGCTGATTCACTCATTGTTGATAATGGCATCTGAGAAAAACTAATTCGTTGAAAGCTAAGAGATTTGAAAATTATTTATCAATGAACCTTAAAACTTCAACATTATTGACCATATTGTTTTCTTTAATGATATGCGGCATATGGAAATACACTTCTGTGAAACTTTCAGAAACGTATATTAATAAATTTAGTCACTTTTATACTGAGTTAGTGAACGAGGTAGAAACAGGACATTTAAAAAGTGCCCCTAAACTCTGGAGTATGCACTGCAGTAACCAGGTTAAGGGAATCTCGGTACATTTATATCAAGTCAAAACTCGAAGCATATTATATAAAATCATCAGAAGCGAAACAACATCCTTGATAAAGGCAATTACTTACTTACTAGTATTAAGTTCTTGATATAGAAAGTTAACTGTGCAAGTTTTCTTTTAACCGGTTACTAAGTTTTGACTTTCAACATTTTCACAAAGTTCTCAAATATGAAGATGATATAAGCTACATAAGCAACTCAGTTGATATTTCCATCCGAGACAAAACTATCTCAGTTTAACATACGGCACCTAATTGAGTGTATGCTAGTGCGCTAACAGTTAGCAGAATACATGAATATTTACTCACAAAATGATCTTAAATAAGAGTCCAAATTTGGCTGTGAAGTAAAGTGCAATTTTATTATAGTAAAGTACACTTCCGATGAAACAATGGAAAGCACGTTTACAGTAGCAATGTATCAATATATAACAGATGTGGTTACCTGATCAGATGAATGAAATACATAGTGGGTTTGTTTATACTTTGGTAGTATTACGGTGTCATGTAACTCTAGCTAAGATGAACTTTAACGAACATAGAAGCGGGTGTAGTTAACACAGAGTATTCAATGGACTTACAACATAGATGTACATTTAGTTACGCTTATTTTCTTCAGCACCACTTTCATCTTCCTCTTAAAGTTTTATGTCTCATTATTGTACACATAATGTTTCTTTTCCTTTTTCAACTTTTCTTGTTTTATTCTTTTGCTACATCTTTCGATAAAGCCAAGTAATGCACCAATTTGCTATTCATGTTTAACAAATATTGGAGACCCTCTCCATAATTATGCATCTTAAAAGGAAATTTGATTTCCTGTTACTTTTCTGCAAAAAACCTTTCAAACATTTGCAGGATCTACTTCGTCAGTCGGCTGAATGAACACTTCCGTTTCCGTTTTCTCACAGACTGGTTCATCATTATTTTCGACTGGATCCTCAGTAGTATGCGTATTTTGTAAGACTGTATCCCCTGTCTCGGCTGAAGTATACTCATTACTAGATTCTGCCGCATTGAATGATTCGGATCTGAGAGACTGAACAAGTCTCTGGAAAAAAGTATTAAAAATATTAAGTTGCAGACGATGCATTAATGAGATTCAAATCAATCAATTTTAATCAGACATTGTGAATATAAACATAACAAAAGACGTTGTATAATGTAGAATCACAAGCCAAGTAGTGCGCACACAGTTCTATCTTTCCCCTCCAATGTCTCATCAAAAACATAAGAAATAATATACCAAGATATTTCTGTAATTGACAAATACAAATTAAGATAAACATAACTGAGAGGGTGGATTTTTTCAATTTTGAACAAGGGTTTTACAGATTTCCTCTATACTCAATCTGAATGAAATTGTAATATAGAAATTGTTATACAGATCGTTATTTTTGGTTATAACTATGGAAATGTTTATTATTCTAGGAATATAAATCACTTATAAAAGTTTTATTTAAAACTAAGATGGTCACTTTGAACGGTAAAGTCATTTTAATTTCAGTCGGGAAATACATTTTTTGTAATCGGTAAATATAGATTCGTAAAAATCTAAAAATAAATTGTCCTACTTGTTTAATTGTCCCTTTCTGTTTATAAATAGCATGCCCGGCACCTAGGGCTAGGCAGATCATTATTGGCGCAGTGGCAATGACCCAACCTAAGTTTTCTGCCCATCTCTGCTCATACCCAACCACTGGTTCAGGATACACGTACACAGCGAAGTAATAAACCAGCAAGACCTGCAACAGAAACATGTGTACATTCCAAATATGATATACAAGTCAAGACCAAACAAACAACCCGACCTAACCATCGTTCCTTAGATGAGCCACACCTACATCCCTATCCTCCACCAGCTTTCTTACATGAATAGAAATTGTCGATAGCAGGGCTCGAACCTATCAACCTTAATCTATATGAGGTTACAGTGATTTCAAGTCAGCGACTCTAACCACTCTGACAGGTACACTGTTATTTCTCTTTTTCTGAAATAGAAGTTTCACATTTGATTTTATACAGGCTTTTCAAGCATCGATTTAGGGCAATTATCCTTAAGATATCGATACAACTTTATCTCTTTTTGTCTATGCAACCATGTGTGAATGTTTGCTTATATAAAATAAATCTTGATTGGTAAGAAATATTTGTAACCGGCATGCACAGAAAGGTCAACTTGTTTGATAACCTGTTACCTTGTGCAAATAAATGGACAAGTGATAGGTAAAAATAGCTGGGTGCATCTCCAGGAACGGCTGTTAGATAATCTGTCGTTTTAATAGGCTAAAATGGTGCCAGAAAAAAATCGTTCTATCAGTTTACAAATATACTGTAGAAAAAAATATATTGACGTTTCTTTGAGGCAATAAAATACGCTATGAACTCTACAACCTACCCAAAGTCAAATAATCAAGTAACTAAAGATCGAACAAGAAATATACATAACTGTTATCTATGCAAGTTAGATATAAGAAGGTATGAAAAAGTCGATACTACCCAAGCACGTATTACTTCGTGCAATGAAGTTCAATTACTGTAAAGCAGTAAAATGAATATAAAGACAACAGTTGATGTCTTGGGAATTGTTATTTCGTAATTGGAGTATTATTATACTTACGGATGATATTAAAGCTGCAAGACCATACCATAAACTCATAAACGCTCTCTCTATTGGGATGTACAGGACTTCTTGTTTGACTGTAAATCATTGTTTAAAATATGAATAATTTACAAAAAACCTCCGGGTCGATCGGTACAATTTGTATATGAATATTAACATACTAATTATGAAATAACGCCATGTAATGTTGAACAGATGTTCAAACGCGGATTTTTCGTACAGGTCTTATAAACCTTGGTTCAATGAACTTAGCATGAGATATGGTCTAATTTTGATTCATGTATTTGAAGGTGTTCTTATGTAACTAGCAAATACATGTGTCAATTTCAGAGATACGACATGTATTTCCTTTTTTTCACGTAATGCTACAGAATCTATCTGGACATCATGGCGACCATTTAAGTCTGAGTTAATGTATCAAAACGTTAAAGACTTTTTGTTGAGACCAGTCTAAAATCACTGAGCCTTTCAAACGTCCAATAAGAGCTAATCTTGGGACGAGTCGTAGGACGTGAATATCAGACTCGTCTCATAAAGATTATGTAACCATATACCATATGCATATAAGCAACCGAAAGAGCGAAAATAAAAATCGGTAAAATAAGTATCACCAAGTGGTGCTTATGTACATGTTAATTGGAACAGTTAGTTAGCATTAGTTAGCACATTTGGTAGAGTTTTCTTTTAAATATATACTCACTGTAACCGACAATGAATGGAACAGATGAAATGATGATCATCGTAAAGATCAGTCGGTCCACGTAGTCGTTTACAATAGCGTACAGATGGATGCCGCCCTGTAAGAAAACAATTGAAACACTGTATTTATAATTCAATGTAATTACGATCAAACGCTTCGCAACAGTGAAACGCTATAAGATAGATGGATGCAAGCATGACAAGTAATGTCAAACCGTAAATGATATAATGATGTCAAATGAAACTTTCACGCAGCAGAAAGAAGTTAAAAATGAGAAAGATTATATTTATCCGACATGAACGATTTCAAATGACAGAAACAAGATTATAGCCAGTGTAAAATTAGTCTGCACTTCAAGCAAAAAGAAAAACGTAGTCTAAATTGCAATGAAAACTGAAAGTGCTTTTGCTAAAATGGTGGGAAGAAATTATAAAGCTGACAGATGATTGTGACAGGAGGAAATGTGAACAGGCTGATCTATACCCAATATTAAACTTGTTGCCGATAGTTGCAGTTCTTAACCGGAATTCTGTTTACTGAATAGCCTAGAATTACGTGTCTAAGAGTCTGCCTAATTAGATTTTGAAGTGATGCAGACAGCATTATTTCAAATGCAAATTCTATTTTCGTTTAGAAGTGGTCTTAATGCTACACTTTTAAATGTCATACATATTTTATTTCTCAAAGAACAATTTCCACTTCTGACATAACAGGCAAATAAATTTCAATCATGAATATCCCTATAAAACTGAAATTCTAGAATACCATAGAGACTTATGCAATATCTCCTTTAAGCAATATGATTTCTTTAATGTAAAATTACATTACTTTGATCTGTCCATGAAATGCAAATGTAATTGCCTGATTTTGAATGCAATATTGCAGACCCATGAAGTTGATCTTAAGCCTTTAAGCCTTTTTTAACTCTTTGTATACTTATCATACTGAAACTCACTTGTATGGCATATGAAACAGACAGCAGGAAGGAAACACCACACGCGGCAGCTACGAGGAACTCTCGTCTGCGGAAGTATGACATTATAAACTTTGGTGTGGATGGGAGCAGATTTTCCCATATAGCGATGAGATGTACCGCCTGAAAAATAACAAAACTGCAGCATTAATCATAAAATTGCTAGATTCCTAAAAAATGAATTTGATTTGTTTTATTTTGGCTCTAATTTCCTTGCGTTACAACTGAACACAGTGAGAGTAGTATACGTATTTGCATACATTTAACCTCAAACCGAATGCACTGATGTGGGAAGTGACCATACAGCCAACTGGTTTAAACGTCCCTCTCCCGTTGTTACACAACCCTCCCTCGTTGTAACAATATTATAATTCCCATGCGGTGACCCCAAACTCATCCCATGACTTTACTATCGTTCAGATCTGCGCTCTGTAGCATGTCTGTGTTGTTCTTTACTTGCTGATGCACTTGACATTTTTCAGCATTTAAACTGTACTTGTTACTTTGTCAGCTACCTTTTCCAGTAGCAGAAGAAAACATTTTTTGTGTAAGCTTTATTTGCGGGTATGTTTGCTGGTGAGTGTTGTGCTTGAAAATGTCGGGGGATTGCGTTTTATACTTTGTGCATCTCCATTTTGCAAGTACAAACTGTTGTTATGGGATGCAACAAGAAGATTTCTAATTCATTCCACAGTGTAGCCCATAATACTCAAAGAACGGACAAGGGGAAAAAATGTCGAACTTTTCCGGAAAGCAAACATACGCATCACTAATAGAAAGCCTATGGCAGGGTTCGTATAAAAAAAATTATAACCATGCAATCATCACTTTCAGGTAATCTAATTCTTACTATTGTATTTATGCTGCACCGGTTTTCCACTCTAACAAAGGTCCTATTCCCTGTTAGTAAGAAAGAA
>JAUMHA010361788.1:0-10250 GCA_032359765.1 Saxidomus gigantea | reverse complement strand
CAAAAATATTCAAACCGTTCCCTGCCACTCTTCTACTTTCATCCTAACTTAAGTACCTATTACAATCCACTCTGACTTGATACTTTGTTTCACTACGTACATTAAATAAAATATACATTATATTTGTTATTTAGAGATTGTCGATCTTTCCGTAGGATTGACTGTTTCGTAAACTGGCATTTAGCACATTCTCAATTCTTTAAATTCTTGCATAATTATACCATAACACATATTTACTGACGTAATCATGGTAATACACAAAGTCAGTTTGTACATACCATGATGACGTCGTGACGTAACATAATGACGTTTTGTATCTACAATACAACGTTTTGCATACTTGCATAACGATGTTCTGTCAAAACAAAACGGTGTTTGTACATAGAATAGTGGCATTCTGATACAACATGATGATTTTCTGAACCGACATAATAATTTTCTGAACCGACATAATGATTTTCTGAACCGACACAATAATATTCTTCACCGATATAATGATATTCTGGACCGACATAACGATGATCTGAAACGACATAATGATTTTCTGAACCGATATAATGATAAACTGAACAGACATAATGATGATCTGAGTAACTGATCTGAACCGACATATGAATTTTCTAACACTGCATAAACATGGAAGTAATCACATAGTTATGCTCATATCTCAATGACCTGTTCATATTACAAAACTCCATGTATACACTGTACGCCATGCTGTCAACACCTACTGACAGAATTTTTTTAATGAACATAATGAGACGGTAACGGCGTTCCATACGCACACCTGATACCTTTTGCTTTTTTTGTTAACACCGACTGAAGCAAGTACTACTCAGTGCGAGACTCATTTAAATAGGTGCCAGCCATCTTGTTCTTTCTACTTATGTATATAATGATAAAACCGCCCTATTGTTTTTAAGTTTATTTGCATTTTAAAAGTTTATTTGAATAACCTGACACTTGAAGTAGAACGGGATTACATATTTTATATACAGCGGGGTTATGATGAAATGAACTTAAAATCATTTAAACCAGTGCCTTTTTGACCGGAGTCATCGTTATGAATTTCTGAAAATAAGCTATATTTGACTTAAAAGTAAATGCAGTTGCATCGTTATACCAAATGATAGGTTGTCAAGTTATATTGTTAGATTTGACACATGTGTACAAAGTGGTGGGTTGTGACCGTAGCGATTAGTGTCGACAAAACGCATGCAATCTCCGTCTGCAGACGGTTTCGTAACCAAGGAGTTACATGTTTTGTCTAGCAGCTGTATCTCTGCCATGACGTGCAATCTAGTCGTATACTACATTTTGTATTTGCAAATTAATTGTCAAAACGACGTGAGTACAATGGCATCAACATGCAATAAAGAATGATAATTTCTTTACGGAAGATAGGGGTCTAGTGCTGGACCAGGTTTGGGTAAACTGCATGCCTGTTCTGTTAAAAGCGGGCGTTAAACCCTCAAAATAATAAAACTAGATGGTTATTTATGATAACATGTCAAACTTATGCTTTTCCTTTAAAAATACCATAAATATAAGTCAGTAAATACATAAATTCAGTGCGTATTTCAATTCTTAGTCAGTCAGATGTAAAACAATTTTCTTCAAGTATGTAATAAGTCTATCAAAGGGTTTTATTAAGCGCCTTGTTATCTCTATTTTATCTCAATCATGTCAATAAAGCAGATTAATGTTACATTATTCTTTTGAGCAAAGCTTTTTAATGACAACCATGCTATGATTTATAAGGCAGTCCGTAAGATTATGAAAATCATAGGCGGATCATAGGTCAATTAATCATGCAGGTAAAATAGAGAAAAAAATATATACGGTATACAATGTGTATCAAAATTGACTTCAGTCATTTGAAAAGAACGAAAGGAAACAAAGAAACATGTTGAACAAAATTCAGGAAGACAAACAAATGCCACAGCATTCCCTACCAAAAGAAAGGCCGCAAACTAAAAATAATGATGATGATGGTGGTGGTGGTGGTGATGACAGATAAGTCCAAGCCGAAAGACAATGAAGCAAAGCCTGTCACAGCCACAACTAAACTCTTTTCGGCAGACCACTACGCAATGCAGCAGTACAGATTACATTCTAAATATATAAATATGAAATGGCCAAACAAAGAACATCTCAACATACGGAGAAACACCAAACAATTATCATTTAGAAAAACAAAAGATAATTCTAGAAGGGGAATACACTAAAAAGACAAACTTCCAGAAATAGTGTACCGCAAAAGGATATAGGAAGACAAATGACCGGACTAGGGAGCCAAATACCACAACAACAACAAAATCTACGTGTAATCAAGGTTAAATCCTTAAAGAAGATTCTGAATCAAGCGACGATGGTGACATCATGCGAGGGTCATGTGGAAGCTAAAAATAGTATAAAGCCTAATGCATAGACAAATAAAAAAACGAAAAAAATATTAAGGCTTCATACATGTTATATATTTCCGCTAAGACTTTTACCCAAATAATCATGCCAAATGTAAGTATTCGTGCATGAGTGACTGGGGTTAGGTTGTATAACAAATGTGTTATATAAGGTCTAACCTTGGACTTTGACCAGAAATATGAATGAACAATCATGAGTATGAGATTCTTATAGGTGTAAGCACTGAATGCTTTCTGCAGACGTCATTTCACGTGTAAAGGTTGATATTTTGGCAAACAGACGAGTGTGATTTACAATCATAATAACTGTATGTACTACAACGTCTGGACTGGCAGCGAAACATATAAATATACAGATGCCGTGCATTACTAAGACAAGAAATGTGTTCGTTAACTCGACGTTTATAAAGGTACTGTTTCAAGAAAACATAATTCTGTCTCTAATTATGTCTAAAACAAAAGGCTTGTATAATATAAGTTTTAGCCATGACGTGCATGTTTTGAAAACCAGTGATTCAATCAGACACCAGAGCATGGTACTTAGAAATAAATTTGGCACCAATATTTTCTTATTATCTTCCGTTTTCTTCTCTTTAATGGTAATCTGCCATCTAATTTCGTACATAATTCATTGCCTTGATCTTCGCTTCACCTGGTAATGTTATTATCATCTAGAGTTGGGTATGGGGTGGGTCCTGGGGTGGTGCGTGGGTTGAGGGGGGCAGGACGGGGGATAGGGTGGGGATAAATGAAGAAGCCTTGTTATAAGAAAAGGGCGAATAATAACCTGTTTGAATTTTTGAGTAATTGTATTATCATCTAGCGTGTGTGTGTTTATAACGGGGAAGGGGATGGGGATGGGGCGAGGATACGCAGAATTTGACGAGCCTTAAAGACTAATGCATTTGTACATGTACACGCCGGAGTGCAACTGAAAATAACTTTGACATTTGTCAATTGTGATGTTATCGAGAAACATCCGCGCATGCATTAAATATTAAGGTCAATAGGCCATAAAATTCAATGCGTAAACCATTTTAAATTTTATACTACAAACGCTGCAAAGATTTGTGATAGAGCGTCAGTTTTTTTTTTATATAAATGACTGAGTCACATTTAAGGTATTTGCATAGATGCTATTACCTCACTAAATTACTCCCTCAGTACCTGGTTTAATGCAAACAGACAAATTTTCACATCTGTATTTAACCCGGACGATGTGTGGTTTTCACTAATTATCTTTTAACCTGAAGCACGTTGTACACAAAACGATGTTTTAACCGACGAAAAAAATCATTTATCAATGTCATCGAAAATACACTGTTCCGAGTTTTTATAACAACTGTATTAACTGGCTTTATCCACTTTGTCAATATGGTTTCATCTTTCACATAACAAGTTATTCAGGCATATTATATTGTACATGCTAGCTGCATATTGTTGCGGCACACACTCTCAATTCTGTACCTACTTTATCTAAATGAAATGTACTTTGTCACTTTAAAATGTACGTGCTGTTCTTTAATGAAAAAGAAATGTTTCTGCAGAATGGGGAAGGAAAGATAAAGCAAGCAATCAGACTTGTTTCTAATGAGTCTGTTAAAAAGAGATAATGTAGAACGATAAGCACGTGGATTTCGTTTTAAATGTAGGCAATGTTCAAGAGGGCAACGTAGATTTTTTTATGTGTCTTGCTTCAGGACACTACAACTTCGGCTTCTTACAGGGATTGGATCCTGAACACAAACCCGCGTCCACTGGGCTACGGTTGCTCCGTTGACCTGTACAACCCATCCAAAACCCCCACCCCACAATAAATGTGCCCAACATGCCTAGGAATAGGAGAGGGAGGTACCAGGTACAGCGATATTGAAGTATGTGATCAAACGCGACGTGTCTATAGTTATTGTATTTGTTCTCTCAGTGAAGTGATAAGAAGAGTACATAAGATTATAATATTGCAGTTCTCTTATATGCTCGTAAAATATTGATCACGTTCAAGATGTAAAATTAAAATAGGATATGACAGTTTTGTATACTTACAAGATTGTGGTTGTCCTTGGGACGGAAGGTATAGTCTCTAGCTGTAGAAACATACAGCGGACGGTTGTACCGTAACACTGACAACGGTCCGGGCACTGGGCTCGAACCGCGCACAACACACCATAGAGCACAGCCAACGTTATATAGCACTTCATTGCGACTAATCCGTACATATCTAGGTATATCTATATACTTAAATCTTTACGGTGCCTTAATCCCTCGCTTAGCTTGTTATGTCGCCGATTTCACTTCATAAATAGATATAGATCCATTATATCGAATTTAACTGACTATTTTTATAAATATTTATTCTATATTTCCACTGATTTCCCAAATTTTATGCAAGACTAGTTCATTTAACATATAAAATTACGTTGAATTTAAAACTTGATAATTTTACGTTAATATTCAATGATATTTTGTTCCACAAATGAATACTTTTCATTTAAAATAAGCGATTTAAAGCAAACACTTTTCTCACAATTAAACCACACGTACACCTACGAACATTAAAAACTCTCTTGCAATTACTTAAACTCCTTCAATCGCTTTATCTCCTACATTCCGGTCGTTCTTTATATTCACTGCACGAAACATGCAAAATACGTCTTTCTACATTGCAAGTATTTCAGATAATGGAACGTATTTCCCAAGTGTTTAGTTCTGTATGTTAAATCCACCACACTCAACTTTTCATCTAAGAGAAACGTACCCAATCAGGATGGACTGGTGTACTCAACTAAAAGCGGGGTAATTTTCACGCTTGCCGACTAAATATGATTCATCGCTGGATGTCTGTATGTTTAAAACCACTCTCGTACATGACTGTCATTCAGCGATTTGAAGTTAATCTTGTGATCCGCTCTGTGAGAATTTAAATTTTATGGTTAAAACATGAAAACTAAAGCGATATTCAATTGAGTAGCGAAAATTAATTAAAATACCGAGCCGCGTGGTTTATTAAGGGGGTCAAACCCGGTCAGTCCGGCCAGAGCAGCTAATTATCAGGTTGGAGATGGGCTAATAAGACAAAATCCAGACATACAAATAGTGCTAACAATATGTACATGTTTGTACAGGTATTAAGGCTATTAACATCTAAAGGATTCTTTATCGAACACTGAAAGGGAATGCGATAAAAACCAGCCCGTGACAAGGATCAATAAAATATTTAAATACCCGACGTGTAATTTTGGACAGCTTTTAATGTCATCTTGCCCTACATTTTATCAAAGCACACATGATAAAGGACCTTATTATCACTACTCTAAATTAAAGGGCTTATTTTCAAAATAAAAACCGACAAGATATAATAATTTTAAATTGCAAGTGAAGCCCTATTTGCATGGCTGGGTCAGTTATTATTACCCCGTAGTAAAACCCGAGACAAACGTTTAAACTGCTCATAATAACCAAATTTACTGCTTTTAATGTTTTTGTTACGCATGTCAAAACATTTTCTTTGATTTTGACGCTATTCTTTGGGATTTTTTCGGTAGTTTGACAGTGCACAGCGGTTGACAGACACGGGGCGGTATTAGGTCTCAGATCTTATCAAGTCCGTGACAGGTTTTGTGACAGCCCTCAATTACCCTCATAAAATAATCATAAAATACAATGTTTAAAAACATATTGTCAACTAATAGACATTAAAGTTAAATATTGACACACTGTAAATTTGGTTATTTTCGTTAAGTGAAATTTTCGCGATTCGTTTGCAGCCAGACTTTTTCGCGAATACAAAATAAAATTTAAAAAAAAACTAAAATTCACGAAAAGAGGTTAATATTGTTATAAAGATTTATGTGAAAAGAACTCTTCGCGATTTATTTTAATTCACGAATTTGGAAATTTGGGAGAAAAAAGGGGAAAATTAATTAATCGCGAATATCAACGGTCTTACAGTAACTACTCTTCCATTGTTTTTTTAATAAAATTATTATTCATTGCATTTAAGTAGTTGATAAAGAGAAATACCATATCCTCCAACATTTTTTTACGTTGAAACTATTTCAGAAATCTACTTCAGACTTCGAAAAACTGATATGGAAATGAGTGTTGCAATGTCAAATACTGAAATCTTTTATTCAGCTCAAATCATTTTCTTTAAAAACAAAGGAAGTTTATGATCCCTGACATTTTGAAACTTTTATCTGCTTCGGTTTTTACTCAAGGTGAACAGTTGTACGGGAAGGTGTCACAAGTGCCAAACTAGCAGATATAATAGAGCCATGCAAAGTTCAATGAACGCGAAAAAGAACTTAATTATCGCGTAAAATCAACAGATATATGTTGAAAGATTGACAAAGCCTTTCTCTAAACAGCCTTCTTGCAGAACCGTGATAGCAAGATCTAGCAAATAGCATATCAACATGAATTCATCTGATAATTTTACTCATTTTAATCGCATTTAAGTGCGAATTAATTTTGTAACACTTAACTCACCTTTGTTTTCTTAAACTGTTTAACTTTACATTTCATTGAAACTACTTTGAAATAAGTGCTATCAATTTTAGATAAATGTGTAAATAAATGTATATTTGATAGTTCATTTAGATAGGGTTATCACACTGAAATGGGTATTATATTGGAAACGTAGATAATCACAGTTCTGTAGCAATTCTCTTTTGATACAGGTAGGAATTTTCAGGGGATAACTTTCATGTTTTGATCTCTTGTCTCTTATACTTCTATTTCTCTAATATGTTTCTTGCGTTTGGTATACAAGCATCGTTATCTGCTGATTAAAAAAGAGCAAATATTTCAAAATAATGATGGTTATATCGCCTATCCCCGGAAATACGTTTTGTCAATAGAGCAGAAACTGTGCAAGGTAGAAAAAATCCGATCATCTGCTTGAACATTCTAGCTAAAGTAATGAAATAGTTATTTAGAGTATTAAACCAGAGACTTGAAAAACCGAGGTCCTATGTATTGGTGATGTACAACGGGCATGTTAAAGAACAAGGGATGTCTCTGGAACGGGGCATGTTAGATGTATCTTGCACCCGAAAACCTAAACTAACTAAACTATTTTGGGGGCGTTGGTCAATGTGGATTATCCGGTACCAACGATAAAACTCTAAAATACAGTACAATAGTCCCGGCCGACCGTTTGATTTGTGCCCTGTCGAACTTGCCTTGCCAATACCCTAAATGGGTTAATTATAACAATGATAATGTTGATATAAATAACAAGATTACACCATGTTATGCTGTCAATGACCATGTATCGAGCTATATAGGTTGTATATCAAGTGCACATTGTCATAGTGTCCGACAAGCACCCTGGGGTAAATGTCCCTGCAAAAAAAGAGACTGAATACTGTAGTTTTTATTAAATCATTCGGGGTCAACAAACCGTGCGGTCAACAACTTGGTGTGAAAATGATCACTTCCTCTATTCAGTAGCTGAGTCAAACGCCGCACCTCCAGATGTGCAATTGTCACATCGTCAATGGTAATTTTCATCCACAGGTGCGAAACTTTCTTTTTGATTTTCTAATTCACCGAAGATTGTATTACGGTTACTTGGTCTATAAGAAAGCCAAGATTTAACTTAATTGGCTAAGGAGGTCTGCAGGGGATACGAATTAATTGAAACTCATATCTTGTACTATAGGTTGTTGAACTAAGTGATACCCAAGAGAATGGCTAATTACAGTGCTAGATATAAGAAAATGTATGTATCAATGACCGTTGTTACGATTCCTTTTCTTCAATTGTTAACCCATTTCGTACTTTAAGTTCATCTTCAAACACACTCAAAAGCAGACGACAGACAAACAATGTTGTCTGCTCAGGCCTTTTGGACCCCGATTTTGCAATACACTCATATTTAAAAGAAACAGACTTGCCCAAATTTGAAGTAAAAAGATCCCATTGTAAGAATCTAGAAATAAATTGGCTAATTAGTGTTTGGTTTGAACAAGTCAGCTTTTTATATTTGTTTTGATATAGCAAGGGAAGCGCACAGAGAAATAGAGACGTACTTCATTAAATATTTACTTAGATTTTTTTAGATCATTTATGTCTTTCAGTGTATACTTAACAACACATATTTTGACTTTAACATCTATACTTTGAGGTGATTAATGCCTTTGTCAATGAGAAAGAGGGAGATTTGGATACTCTTTAGAAGTTGTAAGTTCTACATTGATATCATTCACTAGGTACTTCGTCTGATTTAAAATGCAACTTGCGTATGTAGCAGTGATTTACAGTGGGTTACTCACCAGAACATAACTATTATAATGAAATTAATTCCTAAAACCTAAACCAAAAGGAAGTCAGAGGGTACTGGCATCGCTACTTTTTTTCAACAAGTCATAACTTCTTTCCTTTTGGAATTGAGTTTCAAACTATTGTTTCACGTGCATCTGACGAATGATATGTTAACATCTTCCCCAGAGTGCGATCCATAAGGCAATCATTACAGTTGTGAAAATATGACTTGATAGGCAGTTATTTGAAACTAAAAGTGGACGTTCGAATCTCACAGAGGTCAAAGGTTGACAGCACAACCTTGATTCAGATATTCGCTTCACAGTGGCCAGTGTGACTTGAGTTTTCAGATATTCCCGAACTTTCTATCTTTTACTATGGGAAGAAAAAGCTTTACTAGTGCAGCGATATGTGAAGCACGAATGGTCAACTCAGTGCAGGCGAACACCAATCCACCAAAGCCGGCTAAAACATTTTTTTTCTTCATGAGACTTCCGGTCGACGGGATGCTTGCACGGAGTACACGGACCACACATCAGCTGGTGACTATATCATGTCGTAATCGAATATGGTTACAAAAAGAATCAAGCAGCGCCTTACTGTAATATTACGACACTCCCTATAGCGTTATTTATGGACCGAGAGAGATGAGATAAACGTATCATACCTATTCTTACCTCACGTATTCTAACATTTATACGAAACTTGCCCATATTGTCTTGGGATTCTGCTGAGATCACATAAAATATATTGCGTGCCGGGTAGCTGATACCCCCGGTCAAATTCCTGTTTTACAAAACAAATTAATGGTTACTTCACATTTTTTGTGATGTAAGGGAAATGAGTGTAACATTAGAAACAACTATTGTTGGAGTAACACATTACCGTTTAATTTCACACGTCGGCTACATACTTTTTACGCCAAGTTGTCAAGTTTTGTCATTTTTTGAATGTTAATTTTCTTCAAAAAGAAAGCAGATGCAAATTTTTATAGCAATAAAAGAACTTTTCATTTCAACCATGTCAACTGCTCTTTGTATTCATATTTTAAAAATGAAAATTACGAAACGAATTTTGCAGCAGAATTACAAAACGCAACATGAGTCAATGCTTACACATCAAAGCTCAATCAGGAATGTCTATATTATAAACATTTAGATCTAGAGATTTTTTTCCCAAGTATGTCACGTCTTTAAATTCGAAAGGTTCTTCAAATCAAAAATTTTACATACACATCGCAATATACATTATTTTGCCTTTATGGCGCACAGGGTACAAAGACTAAATAGGATCGAATTTTCTTTATTTTCTTAACAAGTCCTGTATATTCACCAAGAAGTAGGTTTTTGTTCAGTATTTTTCACGAATGCTACGAGAATATCTAACTGATTGAACTCCGTTAAGGGGGAGTAATCGCTGCAGGGGGTTTGCAGAAGAATATGTTTCGACTAACGCATTTTCAGATACTGAATCTTTTGATTACTTTGTCAATGCTTATTTTTATTTAATGTTTGACCGATGAAAGCGGGTACAGATAAACATATTAACAGGGTTTTATTT
>JAUMHA010361455.1:0-13969 GCA_032359765.1 Saxidomus gigantea | reverse complement strand
ACATGACTTAACACTTTCATACATGCTTCTAAGTGTTTTTAGCATTTTACATGACACACCACTATTAGCTAATTTAACCAAATACCATTTCTGTAACGTAAATGAAAAGCCTTACGAAAATCAACGAATGTGGTGAACAAACTTCTTTTTTCGCTTTTTATAACTTTGTCAATAATATAATTAAGCACAAAAATACAATCAACATTGCTTTTTCCTTTTCTAAATCCATATTGATTATCGTTCAATTGGTCATTTTCTTCGGACCATTAACGTATCCTGTTGTCAAGGATTATCGAAAATATTTTTGAGCGAAATACCTCTGTAATTGTTGACGTCACAAGGATCGCCCTTCTTTGGAACTGAAACTATTACAGCTTTGGTCCAAGAATTAGGATACACACCATTTGTAAAAATATAATGAAAAAGCTTGCAGGTATAAAAATTCAGGTATAAGTAAATCATACCCTCCGCTCTTGTTTCTGTTTAGTGAGGAAATAGCTTTCGACACTTCAGCAATAGTAATTTCTGAATCCAACATTTCAACGTGATTCAACTCCATGTCATCTCTATGTAAAAACTGTTCAACATCATCATTTGCTAAAATATCTTCATCACTGAATAAATGTTTAAAATGGTCATACATCTACTCTTTAGACACTTTAGAACTAGAACTTTTTTTTTAATGTTCGTATTTTGCGTCAAAATAATTTGGGAGAATTTTTTGACATATTATGCATTCTGTTTTTTTTTTAGAAATGTGAAATTTGGTCTTCGCTCGCCTTTTTGCCAGTCTGTACAGACGTCTGTTCGTTACTAAATTACATTTATTCAATATTGATATGTTATTTGTGTATACTCTGTTTGCAGCAACAAAGCTTTATCTTGCTTGTTCCCAATTATGGTCAAACCATTCACTCTAATACTTTCTCTGTATTTATAAGATCTGATAGTTTTACTAATACCAGATGTAACATATGCCTTATTATACAATATATCAGATATACAATCAACACCTTTATCTAAGCTTAAGCTATTTTCATTAACATCATTTACAATAAAATCAATATTTGGCAATTCAGAAGAGTCATTAAATAACAAACAAACACCCCGTGTCCTTTTCTACTTGTACCATTTAAAGATTCAGGTCTAGGAATATTTTGTGAAAAGTTGTGGAATGTGTTTTGCTGATCATTCTGCGATGTTTTGTACAATTTGTTATCAATAAAGAGTTTATCACGTACAAGGACAGCAGTTTTATTCTGGTTCCTGGCGTCGATCATAACCGGGATCAAGTCGCGTCTGCGCTGCTGTACCTTCTGTGGGTATTGTTCACCTACGTTGAAACCGGTTCCTTTCATGTTTGCACCCTTTAATGCATTCTTAACTAACATTTTGGATTTAGTATCCTTAAATTTTACCACAATAGGTCTAGTTTTACCAAGCATCGGTTTTCCGATTCTGTGAGCCCGATCAATGAATACTGAATTTTTAGCATTGGCAATTTTTTAGCATAGTGGAGCAAAAGTAATGCACTTCTTCTTCACAATCATCATTTCGAAGATTGGTTCCTTTTGACACACATCAGAGTATAGTACACTATGGGCACCTTGTAAAGTTTCACTCGGAAGGCTGACTATCGCTAGAACTGTTAGTATTGCTCTGGGCCACTGACCCAAAGCTCTTGTAGTATGATCATGTGGTATGGAGATGGACCCTCAGAGAGACCATAGAACATCAGATTATCTCGCATAAAGCGACATGTCAAATCGATCACATCCTCTTTGACCTGCTCTTTCTCAGCTCGTATCTATGAATATTCTTCACCTAAAGCTTGAACTTTTGACTGCAATTGATAAATTATCGATGTGGTCTTTCCGGTGGCTTTTGATAACTCATCATATTGTGCACTGATAAATTTCTGACTTACTTCAATTCCACTTATTTTCTTGTCCATCGAATTGAGTCTACCTGTCAGCTCTTGGACTGACATCTGAATGAGATCTAATTTCCCAAGCTTGGACTCGATGCTCTGTAGTTTTGACATTACATTTTGTAACACGTCAGTACTGATTGGTGTGTTTCCCATAGCTCCCTTGCTAGCACTCGATATATATCACTAGTATATATAAACGTAATAGTGTTAATTTAATTGTTATTGTTCAATGTAGCGTTAATTAATTCAATAATCGTTCTTAAAACTTCATTTCACAGAATATTAGAGTTCTCAAACTGTATTAATTAGTGGACATCCCTTTTCGCTGCATTTTATTTTCCTAAATCTTTATAATTCATCTGTTTAGATTCACACTTGCACAAACACAGGTGAACATATATGTTAAGATTGTTCAAACTAATACTAGAGTGGCTCTAAGGAGCTTGTAGGTTCATCAGAATTTCGTTTTTATCTCGACTTTTTCATCTCGATTTTTTCATTATCTCGATCTAATATTTTTGCTCCGATGCAAGATTTTGCATTGCTTTCACACGTTTATCTCGATGTTTGAAATGACGCTTGTGACGCTGAATTCCAAACTGTCGGACACCCGAAATGTTAAGTGTGCTTCGTGTTTGTCTGTTTGGTTTGTTTTTACTCTTTTTTCCAAAAAGTGTTACTTAAAGAAATCACAAAGACTTTTGTTATGTATCATCGGTATCTTGTTCTCGTGTAGAAAAATGTTTCAAAACGTAATCTGAACTGTTTAAAATAGTTGTCACTGTTCGCATTGATCTAAATTTATCTGTATTTAGTCAATATTTATTCTCCATTTTGCATTGACACTCGCAGCAGATATGAAAAATATGGCCAATCATAGTGAATGGCAATATTTTACATGATTACTGTCAAAGTAATGATATAAGTGAAGTGAAAGTCCTCGTGAGTTGACTTGTATATTCATAATTGTATGAAACAAGTATGTTCTACCGGTTGACATGCGTACACCAAAAGTGCATAAAAACAACACTATATGGAGTTAAAGCTCATATCCTAAGTTGCATTTGACAGGCTTGCAGTTCGTAAACACCGTCAGTTTTGCTTCATACTATGATACTAGCTTTTTATGTATTTAATATTATTAATTCTGTATTTGTCAGACTAACGTGACAAAATAATTTGATAAGAATAAAACCAATTTGAAGCATTAGCTACTGTTACTGTGTGTCATTATAAGATGCATATATATTTTCTTAATTTGATTTGTAAGGCTGCGTTTAGAGAGGATGTTGTCTCCCTTCCATTGTGAAAAGTGCGCGGTCTTTTTGGACATTGGAAAATCCTTTAAATCACGCATTTTCAAGGAATGTTTTACATTTTACTTGTAACCGTGTTGTGCTCATATATAAACATAAATATTTTTAGAAATTAGAAACAAATTGGTATCTATAAGAGAATTACTAGACATTCTTTTCCTGATGCACTAATCCAAGTCAACAATAACCATTTCTGGAGATCTGATAAGGGTGGAGGCATTGCTGCATATTTAAAATCAAGAATTGCATGTGAAAGAATAAAACAATTTGAATCGAACACTATTGAATCAATTTCAATTGAAGTAAATATTAACAGTAATAAATGGCTTTATATCGGTGCATACAAACCTTCAAGTCTAACAAATAACACTTTTCAAGAGAACTGCTTTGTAATTTTAAACAAGGCAAGCACCAAGTATGACAATTATATATTTTAGGTGACTTTAATTTTGATATACTGGATGCACAAAAATGTGAGCCACTGTTTGATATACGTGATATTTTTGATTCGCAAAATGTGATAGATCACCAACATGCTTTACCAAATATCATAAACCTACTCTCCTTGATGTAGCCCTTACAAACAAACCTGATACTATTGGTAATACTTGCAATATAAATAATGGATTAAGTGATGTTCATAATATGATAGCTTTTCAACTTAAGATGGAACTTCCTTCTAAGAAAAATAACTGGACAAGATACAGAAGCTTCAAATCTTTAGATGAAAACATGTTCAATTCTGATTTGCAGACTAGTATGTCAAACATAAACTGTGATACCGATGAGTTTAATCTTTTATACAACAATTTTAGTGGTACATTTTTAAATGTTGCAAATCAACATGCCCCGGTGAAATAGAAAAAAGTATTTGAGAAAGCTGTGCATTTTATGAACCATACTTTACAACAAGCTATTTATAAAAAAAAAAGAATGCTTTTAAACAATTACAATAAGTACAAATCTCAAAATGGGAGAAATACAGAAAACAGCGAAATAAAATAAAAGCTACAAAAATATTCTTGACCTTCTGGCCTACAGAAAAGCCATTTTTACCAACAAAGGTACAATTATACAGACAGACACTATACTTTGTGAAAATAACAGCCTAGTAAATGATCAAGAGGATATCTCAGAATTTTCTAATAACTTCTTTGTGAATGTAGCAAAGAATATTGGACACGATTCAAAAAGTATTAATGAAGAACACCCAAGCCTGAAAGTAATTAATGAAAACAAGCCGAATACACCCTCTTTAATATTTACACCAATCTGTAGTACTTTTGTTAGTAAGCAAATTGATACATTATCAATTAAAAAGGCAACTGGTCATGATCGTATCTCTTCTAGATTAATTAAGTTGGCAAAGCCCTCTATTGTTAATCCTATCCCCAGTAGGATTAACAAAACCCTATCTACATCAATTTTTCCAGATGTCACATAATCACAACTTTAGAAAGGGATAGCTAATCACTAATACAATGGTTTTTGGACAATCATATGAAGGCATAGTCTGACTACAATGCTCTTTTATCTAGGTCTTAACTACCCACTTTGAAGCTGCGAAGAATGAGGACAATATCTCTTGAAGTTCATAAAATAATTAACAAACAAGGTCCGGTATATCTTCATGACTATGACTTAGTAACAATAAAAGACAACAAGTATCATTTCAGGTACACAAGTACAGCAAAACTTTCACAGGTAAAGACTTCAAACTATGGTAGCAGATCTTTCTGTTCAAGTGCTCCAAAACTATGGAATTCGCTTCCTCAACATTTTAGAATTGAAAGCAATTTCTCTCACTTTGTATTTATTTGCCGCAGTCAGTTTGCTTTTGCTTATGTCATTCTCTACGTGCATGCATTGTGCCTGTAATGATTTTTATTGTGAGGAAGTTGCTGATCAGTTCTTCCCAAATCTGATTTGGGGAGGCAAATGTTCTTAAAAAGTGTTTCTTTTTGTAATTCAGAGTTTTATTTCTCCATTATATGGTAGTTTTTAGACCCACATTTGTAGGCCAAGATCAGCTACTTCCGCACAACTTTTAATATTCGTATTTTAGTCCAAAATTATAATTCATATTATGCTGAATTGCTTTTAGTTTGTGTTAACTGTTTTCAATGTAATCTAATCTGTATATGTATTTTATTAATTTGCTTTGCTTAGTGTGATAATATTATAACTAATCTAAAATTTAAGATTTGCTATTTTAATAGCTATTGCATAGACTGTTATTTGTTATGTCGGACAAAAGCTATATAGTAAATCCTAGGAACAAAGACCACTGTTGGGAAGCTACAAATGTTGTCTTTGTTTGCAGATGATCTTTATTCACAGGTGTTTCTATTATAGATGAATAGTACATTGTAATATCCCTGATGGTCTTTATTCGCAGGGTATTCTTTATTCGGAGGTGGTCTTTAACACAGGTTTGACTGTACATAGCGTATGTTTTTCTGTGTAGCTATATGACTTACCGACAATAAATAAACTTTGTATTGTATTGTATTGTATTGTATTGTATTGTATTGTATTGTATTGTATTGTATTGTATTGTATTGTTTTGTATTGTATTGAGTGTTGTAACAGATTTCAAGTTTGCTTTTAGAAACTGAGAATTTTTGAAACTATGCATACAACCTGATTCTCCTAAAAGAAAATGCACTTCTTCTATTTGGAGTTATGTGAATGCGCTGCGTGCAAGACACAGTTTCTATTTAAGTGGTAAAAATTTAAATAGCTCTTATTATAAAGACCTTAAAACAAGCCTTTAAAGTGACATGCGAATCTAACTTCACATAGTGTATTTTTGGTTAGTTTTATAAGAGCAATTTTCGGTTGCTGTGCACTTAAATGTGTTAAACCAGTGATAATGCCGCATTAGTATTTAAAGTTGGTGCTTCAGAAATAAAACAATCGGACTAATAAAATAATGGTTCCTTTCTTCGCATTGATCTTTCCTGGTGTTGTTGTTGGTGGTGGTAATAGAGATTTCGGCAGTGGAAGGGAAGCAACTCCTGCATGCACTTTTTTTTAAAGACTGTCCAGTCAAAATAGGAAACGTAATATTTGGAAAGTTATTATTTCGTAGTGGTAGCAGGAAGAGTTTGGTGTATTGGGTTAAAAGCAATTATTTCCTCTACCCTTTTTTATAAACACCTATTTCAGCTGGATTTTTACTTGAACAAAATGCGTATAATTCCACTTTAAGTGTACAGCAGCCAAACTTTAACAGTTAGTGGTTGCTAGTTAGAACCAGACGAAATAGAGTCGAAAAGTATCACGTTCTGAGACATTCCTATCTGTTCCGTTTCATAAGCCGAACTGAAGTCATATTCGGTATGCTATAACAACTTCCGGTTTGAACTAAACATAAGTAGTATATGTAAAATTATCATTTTCCGAACTGAAATCACTTTTGGTATGTACAAACCACTTCAGCTTTACAATTAACATCAGCACAGGTAAATTTCTTTCTGAAGTATTTCAAGAATTTACTTTTTATGAATAAGCATATTCATTAAGTGTATGTGTACCGTCTGTGCCCATGGGCTTCACGGCTGCTTTATCTGAAATTATAAAATAATGGCTGGCACTAGTTTCTTCAAACTAAACTCCAGCTGTTAAGTACTATCGTCTGATCCCTGTATTATTGCAAGTTCATTTACAAATTTGCAATCTGAAACACAAGTTTGCGAGCATTGCAAAATCAGATTTTATTTCCTTGACATTGACCTCCATCTAGTGTCCACATTTTAACGTCTTGGTTTAGAGCAGTTATGTTTTTGATTGAGCATTTCTACCAAATTTAGTAGTTAAACAGAGATTTACAAAATAAATGAGTGAACATATTTACGTCTTGCAGTGAACCTGGGAGTTAAACATTTCAGTGTTGCTTGCCTAAACTTAATTTACTCGTGCCGACAGAACCATCCTCGACTATTTTCAGTACTTTGATAATTTTGTGGGACAATATATTTTGACCAAATGTAGAGAAAATGTGCCCATTCCTTTGTTACAATCATTTGAAACTATAGCTTAAAAGTGATACAAACGGCCAGATTCATTTTCTGAAAACGATAATATTTCAACTTTGTTATAAATATGTTAACTTCCTTGAATGATTAGCATGTTGCATAATTATTTCAAAGTGTACGAACTCCGACTGTATCCTACCGAAAGTCGCACCGAATAAGCATACAGAAACAACATTTCTTTTCATCATGCAATGAAAAGTGGAATGGGAGGGCAAAAAAGTATGTTTGATTTATCCTTTTACATCGTAGAATAGTTATTTTTTAAATTTGTATTGGCACACGTGGTTATCTTCAAACCATCTATACCTATTTCAACAAAGATTTCAAAAGATTGTGGAAACTGAGAGGACAAACTTCGAAAATAGTTTCTGTTTGAAAGATTGAAAAATTCTTTACCTTAGTACTGTTTTTTACAGTTCGATCATTAGTGAAACAACCATACGTAATGATTAAGTCAGAATACTGTACCTATTTACATGTATTAAGAATACACACTGTATGCCTTATCGCAACAATTAGGGTATCGTATGATAATCGTAAAAGCACTGTAAAATAATTGAACATAACGACATAAGTATAATATTGATTTGAAAGCGTAATTACTGCTTTCGCTACCAATTTTTGAGTCTAAAAGTTCCGTTGTTACACATGAAGGTTACTTGATAACTGTTTACGAAAGAAACCTTTTGAAAGTTCATGGAATTTAAATTCTTAAACAACCGGCTGCTTTTCCTATATACACATATATGGAAAAGCATGTATTTTATTCTACAATAAGATGCAGCACGTTTTTCCAAGGACGACGTGTCGTAAATGACGTAACGACGTGACGTGTGTAAATAATCGTTTTACGCGTTTTATGGTTACAATGATGTTCTACTACGCGTTAAATAAAGTTCGGACTAGTTTTCAAAGAAAATAATGTGTTAGAATCGATATAATAAATTGTTCCCTATATTTTATCGTTGGATAAAATACAGTAAGTCGTGATTTAATTAGTACGCATCCAAACTCTTGACTATAGTTTATTCAACGATAAAATACAGGTAGACATTTATTATTTCTTAAATTTAGTTTAGTTGCCGGGCGTCGAATTATGGAATGGCTCTAGTGGCAATGAATGTTTTTTGCATGTATTGCAAATGTTCAAATACATTCATTACTGTAGTTCCTCATGCGCTCGAAAACCACCTCTCAGATAACCTGTCTTTCTGTTTTTAAGTAAATTTCCCCATTACCTTCTTTCATATCAAGGTAGATGTTTAAAAATGCACTTTGAGTGTACTTACTGCTTGGTTTATTATATAGATTTATTACACGTGTATCTTTTTTGTCATAGCTTATCAACGTATGTCGTCAAAACATTTAAACACTCGACTCATAAGATTTCAATAAATTATGTGTTTTTTTATTCTTCGTCCGAGACTCTTATTATTTCTTTTCTGGAGAGGAAATATATCATTGACATCAAAATAGCTAGACATTTTAATTGTGTGTTCTTTCGATTCATAAATACATGAAATACAGTTAATTTTGGCGAAACATTCAGAAAGAGGTACAAAGAATAATTTTAGAGTATGTGCTGTCATTTGTAAAAGCTTTTACTTTGAATTTCAGAATGTTGTTGGCGTTAAATGTATAATGCAATGGTTGATGATTTCACTGAAGAATGATGAAGTCAAACTACAATAAAACACTGCTATTTATTCATGGTTATCTGAAATTACGAAACATATCAAATGAACATAATTTCTTTTAGACATACAATCATGTTATAACCGTTTGCAAATTGCATACAGTGTCTTGGCGAATATGCAAATAGTCCAATCAATACATGTACCACAGAAAAGTTTTTAAAGAACTGCAAGAATGTTGGAATCTATTCACGGATAAGGCATCATTGTAGTAGATTGTGGCTGCTAAATTCGCTTTACATTTTTATAAAGAGATTTATTGGCAAAATGTCGCACTTTTAGAACAACTAAATGCATTTTAGCTATTCTTTTTCATCAGAATAACGATTTTAACGATTAACTTGACATTCACTGACACAAAGTATCATCACTAGATCAAATTAAATCGAAATTATTATCGTTATATAGCTTTTCCTGCTTCAAAAGCTGAAACTATACTGCACATTAAAGATGAATATTTTAACTGTATGCCACTTCGGAGGCGACTTCCGGTTGGATACAATCTTAGTTCGTACACTGTGTACATGGTGTGTGTTTGAGTACCAAATTTAATGAATCAATGTAAGTTTACTTAAACATTTTTATCATGTGCCCGCCATTCGAGGAATGTTGAAGGGAATTAAGTGTTATCAACATCCATACGTGCGAACATGAGTCCGTACAAATTGTTCGTTTCCGATCAGTTACTTTTGAAAGGTTGTGTGGAATTACGTCAGATTTTACATGGCATTGTATGTCTATGATCTTATATACAGATCATGTTCGATATCATTCTACTAATTCATACAAAAGTCATGGCCCTTTCAACTTCTTTTGTCTGAACATTTACTTTTGAAATGCTGCATGAATTGGATTCAAATTGTGCATGTAGATTTGTGATCGTAAAAGTCAAGTTCGAATTTGGTTACAATCTAGCCTCAGGGTACCAATTATCGACAGGTACCAATTATCGACAGTTTGTGTTTAGTTCAAAGTTGTTTGGAATTTCGACCACGTTTTTATTTGATGTTATAGCTCATGTCATTTGAAAGGCTTGACATTGGCTTCAGTTTAACGTCTTCATTTCAATCAATTGTTGACAGACGATCTTGTAAAAACTACGATATTTCCTTGTATGACGACCAGAAGGATAGTTTCCAACTATTTCCTGTCATATGGTAAAGGTTGGCACTGAACAACAGTAACTGTTGCTGAAACGTTTTAGAATTTATTTCTCTTTGTGTTCACTCAACTCATTCATTGATTCATGTAATTGGTTCCCTTTACCACTTTGATTTGGATGATATTTTGATATTTTAAAACTGGTATCACATGTCATCCTCTTAAATAACACAATGAAATTTATGTAAGAAATGCGAGTCCTACATGTGTCTATTGGAATATATTAAAACATTGATTACTTTCTTGACTGTATTATTTTTCATGGGGTATTTTGCTTGAAAAACTCTATACTTAAAAAATTGTGGTTTCAGACTATTACATGTACATTATTAAACAATTGGATGGATTTTAGTCTTATTTGCCACGAATGAACATATAAAAAACGATTTGACTCTTACGTAAAAAGGGGACATAATTTCTATAAATATTAGTGGAATGTAACAAGAATATAACCATACCGGTATTTTTGATCACAAACATGCTAAACAATGTTAAATATGTTATATCTGAAGCAAAATCATGCAACCCTTTAAAAGTTACTGAAAGCAAACCACTATTTTTTTATATGAGAAATAAAATGAAAACGTTCTTATATTTCTAGTTTTAATGAAATACTTTCAAGCCGAAGTGGCACATTTTTGTCAGTCATCGTTGAAGTTCTTTATATCTTTTCTTGCATTTCACATAAAAATACGTAGATCTAATATATAATCATCGCCAAGAATAGTAAAAGCAGGCCCTGTCAAAATGCAGCATATGTACACTGTACTTAATGTTCACTCGTAATAATTTATATTCATTTGATTTACTGTTTGTTAGATAAGTTAAATTTTAATATCATATTTTTAGACATTAGTACGTAGCCATAAAGTGACATAAAAACTTTTTTTTCATTTCGGAATTACAAAATACATTTCGTAATGACGAAATAAGATTTCGTAAAAACGAAATGACATTTCGTAAAAACGGAATAACATTTCGTAAAATTTAAATAACATTTCGAACAAAAAAACGAGTTAACATTTCGTAGAAACAAAATAACCTTTCGTAAATAAAGGTTTCGTAAAAACGAAATAATATGCTTTTTTTTATGTTCTTGCGCTTAAAATCCCTTCAAAATACGCTGGACTGAAAAATTAACCGATTTGGAAAATAAGCCACCAAATCCTTACGCGAACTTTTAATAAGACGCGGCTTATTATCAATGTTTTAGAGTATAAGTATAAGTAGTTCAAAAAGAAATGTGATCAACTAATGTACATTTACGTAGGTTTCTTGGTAGTATTTTTTTATATCTAAAATTAGTTTCCTTATACATATATAAAGAATCTACGTACAGTCACTGTAAAAGACAAGGAAAACAAGGAATTGATAGACAGTGAACAACTTCACAATTTCGCTACAAATAAGAATACGAGAAACAGAACAAAATGCTGTTCTTTGGATTACGTAGTAGAAAATATTAAAAAAAACACCAGTTTAAATCTGCGTGTTTTACCAGTTGACTGAATTATGGAATTACTTCGTTTTGTCATTGACAGAATGATTTGTTTGTTATAGTTGTTTAGAATATCGAATTTCTGTTTTCGTTTTGAGAATAGATTACATATTTTTTGTAATGATTGCACTAAACTTTCTCTGACAGATCGCTGTAAAATTGCATAACAAACCCAGATTAAAAATTTAATTATTCACTCTATGGCTGATCAATGTATACGAAGGTTCTATTACCAATGATGGTTGATACTATGTTGTAAGTTACTGTGTTTGGAATGTTTGTTTATATCGCACAGTTTTCTAGAAAAAATATTATCTAATTAACGTTTGTAAGAGAGTAAATTAGGGTTATTTGTGATGAAACTTAATAACAGGTTGCAGTGAAACCTACCCAAGGTCCGTTGCGCTAACATATATGTTATTTATATATAGTATAACAACACCTCAGAGGCTTATGATTAATGACATGAAGGAAAGTATTTGTAGGTTATCATTTTGAAACCTTTTAATCTCAACTGAGCATGATTTACGTAAACTCAATCTTAAAATGCGGAAAAGTCCATTTGTTCATGTGGTGACCATAGCTGTGTCTTAAAATTAACTACATGTACACTGAATAACTTATATCCAAATCGATAGCACATTCAGATAATGAAGTTTCCCAATGGAAAATTATGAGAAAAGAGCATTTAGACGAGTTGTTGACGACGTAATGATGTTGTTACGGTGACTAAGTATTATAGTTTTGCTGTCTTTGAAACGACATTAAAATAAAATTAATTGGTCTCATAACAAACACATTAATTTTCGAGATTTAAAAGTCTGAAAAAGAAGAAAATCTCAAGAAAAAAAAAGAAAAAATATCAAACAAAAATCATTTTGTTTTGTTTCTTTTCTCCCGGTTATGGTTTCATCCTCAAACTGTTTCAATGTAATACTTAAATAGTTAACAAATTCATTATAAAACGTCTCTAGCAAGTATTTTGTGGACGTTGAAAATTACTTTAATCCATACCATACGTACTCTCAAAAAGGCATGAGAAGCTTTCTTAAAATCACGTGGCCTTGTTTAACGTGATTCAAAAATATATGATAACAAACAGTATTTACGTAATGAAAAGGTAACACTATATTTAGTGAGTACAGCAGACAAGACACGGGTATGTGTGCTTTTATATAGAAAATTTAAGCCAGATATAAAAGGACAACGAACAATCAAGTGAAATATTTAAACGGAAATATTGTAAGTAAATAATTCATGTTAAATTCTTTGTTTACTGTTCTACAATCGCGCTTGATCTGAATGTTTGTGTTTATTATCCCTGCCAAATGCGGAGGGATACTGTTTTGACGTTGTCCGTCCGTCCGTCCGTCCGGAGTCATAACTCAAGAACCAATGAATGGAGTTTCATGAAACTTAAAATAAGTGCACAATAGCATATTGCCGCGACGCACACGCATCTTTTGTCAAGATCGGATTTGTATCTCCAGAGCGATCGCCTTTTACGCGTTATTTTCTTCTATAATATTTAATATAAAAAAACATGAAACGTCTATTTCTTAAACCGGTTATCAAATTAATTTGTAATTGGATCAAATAATTTAATGGTTAAACTTTCTAATATCCACCCCTACGCTTAGTGGTTTTATTTTAGATATGAGACATCTAAATGGGGAGTGCTTTTCAGAAATAATCTATTTAGAAACTTAGAAAAAAAAAGTCTGAAAGTGGTAGTATTTATTTATTTGAACTGATAAGAATTGAGTTATGTATCACTGTGAGATGCTGAAAAAAGAATTACCTCCAGAGATGACGCCCTAAAATGCTTCTTTTTTCTGAAAAATCTTGTCACAATTTTATTTTGTTTGGCACAAATCATCAGCTTTGTATTTTCTAACAATTGAAAATTTAGAAACTGAATTTCGATAAGACATTATATAATGTTTCGTAGATTGAAGGCCTAAATTATAACCAAGAAATATATCATCTTTAAATACGTATATGTTTTTAGCTTTAACATGTTTATGTAGCCAGATTCTTAACGTAATTTCGTTAAGAAATTATCAAATAGATGCAACAAAGAAATATTTTCAATTTAAATGGAATTGTGCTTTGACATATTTATGTAGCCAGTTTCTTAACGGAATTTCGCTTAGAAATTATCAAATTGTTCATAGATTGACGGCCTTAAAGTGGAATTATGCACAATTTTTTCAAGAAAATATCCAGCTGAAATAGGTGTGTGTAAAAAGGGTAGAGGAAATAATAGCTTTTAAACCAATACACCAAACTCTTCCTGCTACCAGTACGAAATAATAACTTTCCAA
>JAUMHA010361344.1:0-13971 GCA_032359765.1 Saxidomus gigantea | reverse complement strand
TGTATGTATGTGTATGTATGTGTATGTATGTATATGTATGTGAATGTATCTCTGTACCTTCATATTATCAGTTAAGCTTATATTTTTTATGTAGTGTGCTTTATAAAGCAGAATTTAAAGTTTAAGTCGGTTCAAATGTAGAAAAATGGTGAAACTGGTAAGAATTTTGTAACAAAATGTATCAGTACATATAGCTGATTCAAGGATAAAAAAACACTTTAACAATCTTAGTAAACATAATCACTGGTTTATAAGAAATAATAAACACGGTAACAGTTCTATATTTTTTTATTGTTCATATAAGCACTACTAAAGCTTAATGTTATCATAGAAACTAGCAATACGCACAGTTTAATATATGTTAAAGCATACATTGAAACATTTGAAATACTAATGAACTCATTGTCAATTAAAAGGTAAGGGTATATGACAAAAGACAAAATTGAGACAGTCGAAACGATACAGTTGATTTGTCGAAACTGTCATGTATGGTTTTAAAATTATACAATACATATGATCATTTTAATAATCTAATCCTATCCTTGCTGCAAATAAAAACGTTATATGTTCCGTAGACAATGCAGACCATACTATTTGCATTTTTGTATTTATCGATGTAATAAGATAATTGAATTAAGACAAAGTGGTAGCAAAAAGGCATAACTAGTTAGTGTTCAAGATGCATACAAGTTTAGAGAACACAAAATCAAGTACGACAAACAAAAAAGGCAGAAAAGACAATTACAAGAACTGTCAACACAAGAAAACACGGAAAATGGCTCACTGTCTCAGAGATGTTTTTGAGTTGAAAATTGCTTCTAATTAGCATTTAGTATTCAAACTAATTAATAAACAGCTAAGCTGGGCCACACTTTCATGAATGGCTCTCTGTCGCACAAGGACACTCAAGCTTAAACTCTTGAATGGTTATGCTAAATCTAGACATGCAGAGAAATGCTTGAAACAATTCGGACAAAATCGTCGTGAATAAAATTTTGAGCACAATAACCAATGTACTCAGGAAATATAAATCACGTTATATTACAAGCAATAATAGCTCTGAAACGACAATTGCTTTATCATCTTCGAAAGCCTTGTTCACGTTTACATCTTCATGAATTCACTGTTTCAATTTCTTGAATTCACGATTTCAACTTCATGAGTTCACGATTTCAACTTGATGAACTCAAGGTTTCAACTTCACGATTTCAAGATTTCAACTTTCACGAATTCAATTTCATGAAATCACAATTTTAACATCGTGAATTCGCGATTTCATCTTCATAAAGTTGAAATCATGAATTCATGAAATATAAATCGAGAAGTTCAAATTGTAAATTCGTGAACTTGAGATCCCAAAAGCATAGAGATGATACATGTATCGCGAATTCCTTAAGTTAAAATCTTGAATTCGTGAAATTTAAATCGCGAATTCATAAAGTTTAAGTCGTGAATTCATGATTTCATGAAGTTGAATTCGTAAATTTGTGAAGTTAAAATCGTGATTTCGGGAAGTTATAATTGTGAATGCATGGAGTTGAAATCGTGAATTCACGACATTGAATAAGCGAAATTTTGAAGTTGAAATGTCACCACAATGCTTTCGTAATTATCTCTTCAACACATGGTCCCGCCTGCGAAAATTTCCATAGGGTAATGTCCTCATTGCTCTTATAGATTTAAGTAGAGTTTAAGATGTGGTCATTAAAAGAAATAACTTATTGTGACAGACGGAAGACGCGAATCTTTTATTCGAAAAGTTTGCCTGGGGATTTAGTGCCCATGCAAGCCTATACATGTAACAACGCTGTGCCCATAACAGTTACTATACAAATATCTTGTAAAACATAATTGATTGCGAGCTGTGTAGAATTATCCTATCAAATCAAATGTCGTAATTTTGCCTCAGCATTTATTTCTACCAGTATTTCAGAGGAACGCAGGAAACGATTAAGCACCGGTAACTACACAAACAATGGCAAAGTTTTCATACAGTTTCTAAAAAAACAAAGCAATAAAATCGGGGAATAATATATGACCGGCGTCGAGCAAAAATGTACCTTCGGACATTTGTTACATTACTCGACAATAATTGACTGCAAACAACATCAACTTACATTTTTGTCTCCCTTTTTAAATGCAAAACCAATGTTAAAAACTGATAGCTACTATAAATTCCTCCACAGAAACGTACTATTTGCTTCAAAATCCTTTAAGACCATTAGTATGGCAACAGCGATTTGAAATGATTTTTTTATATTTTGGCTATACAGTATGTAAAATAAACATTTCGTGGAAAGAAGACATTAAATATTTTACCAGATATGATATATACCAAAAGAGTATATAATGTTGCAACCAAAAATAAATGATGATGTTAGGAAATGATTACCGCAATAATTAACTGCCCATGTAAATTGAAGTAAGTTTTGACGTCAAGTTATGTTATGTGACGTCATTTTTTGGAGTGAACAATGACGCCTTAGGTTTACTTTTTCAAAATGTTGTAATTTTGTTTCTTCTGGACGTAGGTAACTGACATTTTCCTATATTGATATTGAAATATTGTTTATTGAAAATATGCACGAAAGCTAGTTTCCAAGGATTTTGTCCGAAGGCCCATTTTCCCGTGTCGCTGGTCATATGTTATTTGGTTTTTGAAGTGGTATATGGGGATATATTACAAGCCTAGACTTATATCACCGAACCGTTAGGCGAGGGTAATATTTTGTCGAGGCGGGTACTATATCCCTATAAATCACGTCAAAAAACAAATAACAATTTTATTACCCTTCCCTTTCTTACATATTGTAAGATTCTGTTTATGTTTTATTTATTTAACGGCTGAACGTAACCAGACCTACATATCCCCTTATGATACCTCAATGTCACTGCGTGACGTCACAAATCAGCACAGACTTATACATTAACGTAGTGTACGCGGCGAACAAGCTCTCGTTCAGCATGGGGTACAGTAACGGGGTTATGTCAAGTCTATATTACCGGCTTGCCCGTAAATATCAATATCTATTTACGGATCGTTGACCAATCAGAAGACCGCACATTACATGGAAGGGTAATAATACTATTTACATGTACATGTACTATAAAATACATATGCTACTATATATTATATGTTATTTGGTTTTTGAAGGGGTATATGGGGATATATTACCCGCCTAGACTTATATTTCCCGAGCCGTTAAGCTCAGCCGTTAAATAAAATTGCTATTTGTTTTTTGACGTGTGTTATGGGGATATATTACCCGCCTCGACAAAATATTACCCTCGCCTCACAAAATACTTGGAAACTAGATGATGTAGTAGCAAAATATTACCCGCCTAGACTTATATTATAGAACCCTAGCTAGTTTATAAGTATTTTGTCCAAAGGCCCATTTTCCCGTGTCGCTTCCTGCGTTCCTCTGAAATACTCTGAAAGACCAGCGACACGGAAAAATGGGCCTTTGGCTCGGGTAATATAAGTCTAGGCGGGTAATTTATCCCCATAAACCACTTTAAAAAAAAAACATATGACCAGCGACACGGGAAAATGGGCCTTTGGACAAAATACTTGGAAACTAGCTTTAGTGCATATTTCCATCATGTAGTAGCAAAAAAAATGAATCAACACTAAATGTTCAATCTCAATATGAACATCACAAAAACAGCATTATCTAGTACACTCAAAAAACAACGAACACTCAACAACATGCTGACAAATATCATGATATGTGTGACGAAGCTTAGCAACTTGGAAATGTTGAATTTTGTTTATTATAATTTCATTTGTATGTACACGCTGTACCATCCCTTTGTAAACCCAGTTTGATCGTAAATGTTCTGTTATATTGCTAAATTATTGTTGTTATTCTAAATTAATAATGCTCTTTAAGGGACATTCCCTACATTTAGCAGATTATATTCTCCAAACATTAAATTAAAATTATGACTGTGCTCAACGAACATAAAATGATACAAATGTAAATAAATACAATAAAAAACATTATCATTAAAACATGCCTCATTTAAGCACAAATAATAAAAAAAAACATCTTCTGTAATAAATCACTATCTAGCCATTAAAAGTGTACAATAACAGCTTTACATAGATTACTGAATGTTTTACGGTATTGCAACAACCGCTGATGACTGGAATATATAGCTTGAACTTTAACGCTAAGTTATAATGCTTGCAAATATTCTATTGTTCATGCTTTTGAATGTTATTTAATTTGAAACCAGTTATCGGGAGTTCCGCTTAAATTAATAAAACAAATGTTTAGTCGAACAGATTTGCACGACCTCATGATTTCGCACAAGTAATGGAGCTGTGCCTTCTCTAAATCGCTACTCAAATACTCGGGTACTTGGCAATACGTATTATGTTTACTAATATATGTGCAGAAGATAAGCACCCAGTACATGTAGCAGAATTTAAAAAACAGCGACCATTTCTTTCATTTCTGACGTTGCAATTTTATAAAACGTTACGCGATTTTGTTTCTACAAAGTGAAATGTGCAATACATCGGAAAGACATATGCCATCATGCAATAAATCTTAAGCGCGGTCCCAAAATTAAACGTATTAAATGTGTGCGGTTTTTGTTTTTGTCTAACTTATGATTGTCTTTGTACCTTTGAAATCATTCAAACAATTTTACAACAATTTTTTTTTATCTTCAATACTAGTAACCGATCGATGTGTGTCCCAGGAGCACGTTTGGTGTAAAACTACTTGTAGATTAAACAACATTGCTAACATTACTTTTAAAGTCGAAAGTACATGCTGTATGTATATAGCGCAAAATGTTTGTTCAATGATAATTTAAAGAATAAGAAATGCTTCTGACAAAGTTTTTCATTGAAAAAGCGACACAAATATAAAAGAAAGGAAAACGTCAACATTTTTTTAGAGCACACTTCTTTCAGTACTCCTCTTAACAAAACACGTCTTCTTTCTTGTAATTTCAGCTTATTTAAGTTCATTATAGTTCAGTTCAAGAACTTGTATGAATCTTTGACTATTGCCAAGAACTAATCGTGAACGCCGTCTATCATAACACATAACAACTCTTGATGATGATTTGAAGTTAAGTGTTACTTTCCCCAGCACCTTTCCTCCTCTATAATAAATCTGTAGAATATTGGCTGTATGTCCATCAATTACTAATACAGAACCGTCTCCAATACAACAGAGATGAGATGGATTCTTCAGTTCGTCTGTTTTGAGGGTAGACAGGTGATACCCCCTGTTATCAATTACGATAAGACCCTTAGTACCTGTGGTATAAATCTTCTCTCCATCATCACTGACTGCCATGTACTGCGCATGCATGTTGCATAGAACACGTCCTTTTCTACTATATTTTTTCAACACTCGCACTGTATGCCAATCACATGTATACAGTATATCACTATGACATGCAAAACAGCACACAGTAAAGCCCAGTTGTACACTCTTCGTGACTCTAAACACACCCGAAACATCAACAAATTCAATGCTGTTAATGTTCGGTGCGAGTACAGCAGCTTCACCATTTCCCACATAACACATATTGTTGATAGGTCCAAAATATCGAAATTTGCTTACCAGCTCGTACGAAGAATTCAGTTTCTTCAGATCACTGCTATATGAATCATAAAGGAGAATCTCGCCATTCGGTAGTACACACATGCTTTGTACACAACTACCCATTTCATACACGCCTATTTCATTTTTTACACACAGTCTTCGTTGTGTCTTTTGGTATGTGTTGTTTGACTTGATTCGTTTTAGTCCTTCACATATTCTGAAAGTAAATAGTGTTGTACTAAGGAAACATATTATACCTTTGAGTGATATACCGGTCAGTTTATCACTATGTATTTAGATGAGTAGTAATATAATCACGAAGAACGAAGGCCTTAGTGATTAATTACGAAACATTAAATGACTAACAATATACTTGGAAGAAATGATGAATTATTTTATTACGCTAGGCTGAGTGACTCCCCGATTATATAACTATGGAATTACTTGCATTAAATTGTTTCAAAGGATTTTTCTTTTTTATATTAAATTTTATTTCGTGGTTTTCATGTACGTACTGTGATATAACGGCAGAGGTCAAGCGCAGGGGTCACCCTGTCTGCTAACCTGCGCATGGACTTCTCTTTTTTTTACTAACGAGAGGTCGGTTTTAAGCGTTCTCATAAGATGTCAATTACCTGGGTTTGAGTACGACATGACTGCTTTATGTCTATGAAAAAATATTTGCACGCGCTCAAAACACAATTCCGAAGGGGCCTGTACGCGAACGTTGGTAAAATGAAAATTTTTAAACCTGGTAAATTGTGTCCAAGGTCATTTTCAAGGTTGTCATAAAGTGTCAGCATTTGCCTCGGACGTCTGAGTTTTCGACATTCAGGAGTTTTCGGTATAGCCTTTAAATTCATACAGTCAAAACGTGTTCTTTATGGTAACTGTTGCTTCTATGGAAGGCCAAACCTGTCTTAACAAGCGTATACGGCTTAGTACGTTATGGACGTTCAAAGTATATATACTATTCTGAAAGACCCGTGTTTTCTGTTAATTTTACCCGAATTTGCATTTAGTGTGTGTCAGTGGTAGAAAATGGGAACTAACATGAGACTTTGGCATAAAAACAGAGTTTTCTTGTTTATCCTTTGCACAGCCGGCATATTTTGTTACACACTCGACAGACATGCATGTGTTTTTGTAAACACTGTACACCACGTTATGCTACTTTCGGTTTACTGCGCGTGTTGTTTACGTCGTTAAATAGATTGAGCTATTATATGAAAGTAAATTTTCCATTGGCTCACCTACAGAGGTCAGGCGCAGGGGTCACCCTGTCTGCTAACCTGCGCATGGACTTCTTTTCTGTTTTTTGCTAACGAGAGGTCGGTTTTAAGCGTTCTCATAAGATGTCAATTACCTGGTTTGAGTATGACATGTCTACTTTATGTCTATGAAAAAATATTTGCACGCGCTAAAAACACAATACCACAGGGTCCTGTACGCAAACGTTGGTAAAATGAAAATTTTCAAACCTGGTAAAAGTGTGTCCAAGGTCATTTTCAAGGTTGTCTTAAAGTGTCAGCATTTGCCTCGGACGTCTGAGGTTTTGACATTCAGGAGCTGTCGGCTTACCCTTTAATTTCATACAGTCAAAACGTGTTCCATACGGTACTTGTGGTTTCTATGGCAGGCCGAACCTGTCTTAACCAGCGTATACGGTTTAGTACGTTATGGACGTTCAAAGGATATGATATACCGTATGCTCAAATCCTTCTTTCCTTCTAAGAGACGAAACGGAGTTAGTGTTAGACTATTTATTTTATGTATGTTAAAGAAGGACTATTTTGATTATATAAGGATTGTATATTACAAATTCTTTTATAGTACAATGAAGCAGAATAATCAATGATAATATAACAAATCCAGGCAGGAAGAACTAACAGATTTTCAATTTAAGGAACACCATTTCTTAGAAGAGAACATCATTTACTTATACGTAATGTAAGTTACTCAGTGTTTGATGTGCAGGTCACAGAATATGTGCATTTAAACAAATTATATGACAGGCATTATTTGAACAGCCGGAAATATATCAGGTATATAATGATAATGTAGAGTTAAAATCAAATGTACTGAAAAGGTGGTAAACACTTCCAAAAATGATATTAATAACGAGAGAGTCTGTATTTTATCTTCTGTATTTGGCATTCTTATTATTTGTGGGTTCTTAATGTGTAATGTACCATAGGTACATGTATTGTTTATTATGTAAACGAATATTCACATTTTGGGTGATTTCATATGTCCGCGTACATGTAAGATGTAACAATCAAAATGGCAGCAAGTTCGGTAACAGTTATTCTTAATCCATATTCTAACTGTCTTTTGACCATACACATTGAAAACTAATTGCACACAATATATATGAGGATATTTGTTTGTTTCAGTAATTTGTGACCGTCACTGTCAATCATATGTCTGATTCTCTGTAGAAAGGACGAGCTGTAGATTCTTGGTGTGAAGTTATGAGACCCTTGTTTAGAATTTGTGACAATTGTTGTGTATCGTGTATTGTAGTTAAAAATATTTGGCAAAAGACAGTGATGTCAAAAGACAAAATGTAGTATATATACCTTTCCTGTCAGTTAATACAGGTTTCATATAAAAAGGTATAATTAGAAATGAAAACTCTGTTTTATTGTTCTTATTTATGTTGTTGTTTGCACTTTACTGTGTATATAAGCTAATTCCTCAGACACACATACAGAAATAAAACAACACTATGCATTCAAGCATAACACAATAAAATATAGACCTACACATGTATAGCCTTTTTATCATGAAGCTACTTAATGAAATTAATGACATAATATTGAATGAATTATTAATCATGGCATACATTTTAGCTGTGGGTTTTTAGAAAAAATATCTGTCAATGCAAAATAAATGTACTTGGGTGTTCTTATACAATCAGCTATCACTTTTATATCAGCATGCGTATAATTTCGAACAACCAGTGTTAAAAATGTACATCAAGCTAAGAATGTCCCTTTATTGTACAAGTTGTCCTGTGTTTATTTGTAAAACTGGCTTGGGTATGATTCAAGTTGAAAATATAAGTTAAAAAATGTGTTTGTTAATTAAAGCGACACACCTACTTTAAACTGCACGTGATTTCTCACTTATGGTACATCTTTTGTCGGTACAATGTATTTCATATAGATTTCAATCTTCATTTCCTTGTTCCATATATTAAACAAGTTGGATGCATGCACGATTCATCAGTGCACAAAGAAAAAGTTCATCCCCGGACGTTCAAATTCATCTACACATTACTAAGAATTTAGTTTTAGTAACTCCTCTATAATAATCTGAATAAGCATTTTACGTGCCTACAATTTAATGAGGATTTTAATTGTCTTCTGCTTACGCTCGTTACTTGCTGACTAACAGAAGTCATTTTGTCACGTCATTTTGTGGCAAGGGTGCACCATGTGTTTCTGTTAAAGAATACATATATATACCATATCAGAAACTAAATTAAATTTGTATTCCTCTTGAATATATTACCCGCTACGATATACGTAAAAACCAGAAACTTATACTTTATGTATATTAGCATTTATACAAAGGTTTTAAAATTTATTGTTTTCTATCAAGTTTCTATCACTGCGAGTTGCTCTTGTTTCTAGCACAAAAAGCACAACAGCATAAGTTGGCATTTACTAGTTGAGACGGGGTTCTTATGGTTATACAGCTTTTGTTATAAACATGTACTGACCAGTGAAGAAGATCGTTCATTACTTTAAAGATTATTGCTCAAAAGTCAACACCAATGGCGCTAAGGTTTATTTTCATAGATTTTTCATTTTCAACCAGATGGAACGTCAGACAATGTTTTAAGCTATTGGTTCATATAATGCACATGTGCGAGTGGTGACCTTGCAATAATCGGACTGTTGCTATATAATTGTAATAAATTACTATTACTCATTATTGTTATTTGATATTTTTATATAAAAACTTTAATAATTCAATTTGGTCAATTCTGTATCATCCCTTGTACATATGTATATGCACTGTATCTGTTGTGTTTCTTACATGACATGACCTTACTAATGATATTCCAAAATTCCTTGAATACGTCGAGTAAATCATACTAATATTTAGTGTGAAATGTCACGAAGTCTAAGCAGATTCTTTAAAGATAAATAGTTCGCATTTGCTTTGCACATGGATATATCGCTTTGAAGGAATTCGCAAAACACTTTAGGCAAATGTTTTATGTATTTTACCATTTATGTCTAATGTATTTCCCCCGTTTTCAACTAGCCTATTAAGATCACGAGATAGATAATAACGATAAGTTGTCATAGAAAGCGTCCAAAAAAATCTGCTGCGGTCTCTTTTTTCTGTTAGGCATTATAAGATAAACAAATAAAACGGTAACGGTCCAGTTGGCGTGTTTTTAAATCGGACTAAATAAAGCACATATTTGCGTAGTCTTAATATTCATTTTCATGTAGTACTACGGACATCTCTAGAAATTATTTATGATATACATTTTTACATGTTGATAAATAGGTTTGATCTTGTAATACCTATGTTCATTTTCCATACAAGACGAACAACAAAATGTATCATGATCAGAGCAGTACCACGTGTTTTGTGTGCCGTCGTGCCTTTCACATCTAAAGTCATGTGTGATCCCTTCAAAGTTGCCATGGTCATCTACGGGTAAAAAACACAAATGCTATCAGTTTATTTAAACTACAAGAATGTTTTACAGATACGTCGAACATGCATTCAAATAAAAGTGCAGGTAAAATTAAATTCTGATTATCCGAGAATCATTTCACCATCAATTTTAAAATTTCCGCGCATTCTGTTTCCATTAGAACCTTCAGCTTTTCCAAAGTGAAACATAATCTCACTATTAAACAAAGGAGATCAAAACATGTTTTAGGTTTCCACAAACAAAACTTCAAGACTGAAAACGTGTATATTGTACTTTCCACGGCGACCTTTAATTCATTAAAAACATTAACAAACAACTAAACGTTTAAAACCTAAAAAGTAAGAAGATATTCCAATGTCGCATCCTACTGAAAAAGTGGCCTTTTCAATACATGTAGCATGTGAATCGATAGTTACTTACAAAGTTCCTTTCTAATGGCATTCATACTTCTGGGAGAGCAGCTTGCGTGTACATTATACGCAGTTTCCCCTTCATTCTCTTCTTCTAAACATTTCTTTAACACTTTGATGCAATTCTGAAATTCATTTCCGTGAAAGGCAACGATAATGTTCTCTAAGCTCGTCAACGAACTGCATCTTATTTTCAATGACACACATGAGTGTGTCTCGCTTTTCTTTACTTCTTTTACTAGGGTGTCTTTGGTAATGAATACTGGCTGTAGAAGACATTGTATTGCTTTAGCAGTACGGCCGTGGTTGCCATATATTTGTGTAACACGTGTCTTCCAATTGTGACTCTCCACTTCAGCAGACATAAAACCATAAACACGTTGCATTGTTTCCTTGTGTGATTCATCATTTCCCCCATTTACAAAGATCATTATGCGCAACTTGATGTCTCTCGTCACTACAAATATCATATGGTATATTTAAACAAGAGGGGAACGATAGCCTTATATCAGGTATACTAAAACATGTGTCTTCAACAGAACTACGTTTATTAAAAAGTCTTGGTAGATTGTAACGTAAAGTGGAATCACTTCAAAATCTTACAAGTCCCTTTTAGATCGTACATATTATTTAAGTACATGTATAACTAGAGCTATCTGTAGGACAGCGCGCTCGACTTCAGTGCTTGCCAATCAAACAAAGTTTTTCAGTAAAAATACAAGGATCTGTATAAACAAGGGCCACAATGAGCAAAATATTAAGTCAAGAGTTATCGAACTTAATTGTTTGATATCCCTAAATAGTACAGTTTTAAATGTTATATGTGCATGACAGTGACAGTTGCACACAAAACTTTAACTAGAAATTTCTAAGTACAAATCAAGAAGCATTTTACAGCGTTAGCTTCTCTTGCTTACAGATAGGTGTCATAATTGTACATAAGTATTCCAACTTTTAACGTAAAATCTCAAATGAAAAAGTCAACATGTGGACAAGAAATTGCTTTTGAAATATGAATCAAAAGTAAAATAGGGCAATAATTCAAATAAATTCCTTAACAGAGGTACCTTCTCCTGCCTGTGTTCCGGAATCATGATGGTAAACAAGTATTCAAACTTTCAAAGTAATATCTCAAACAGTTTAGCCAAATAGTTGACTGGTACGAAAAAGTTAACCAAGATTCTCAAGTCGATAAAGGGCCTTATATTTTTTAATCATTTACAGAGTTACCTCCTCTTGTCTACAGATTGGGTAATAATGCAAACAAACATTCAAAGTTTTAATGCAATATCTCAAAGGGTTAAGACAATAAATAGATTTTACCCATATTCAATGACTTTTCTATACAAAGAAGGGCGATATAATTTGACAAAAACCCTGACAGAGTTATGCACTCTTGACTGTTGATGGAAATAATAATGGTAAATAAGTATGGTAAGTTTCAAGCAATATCTGTAACAGTTTCCAAATACAACTAGGTGGTACGCAAAAAATAACCAAGCTCAATACACTTTCTAAGTAAAAAAGGGCCATACTTCTGACGAAAACCTTAACAGTGTCATGTTCTCTTGTCTGTAGATGGAGGTTATGATGGTAAAAAAAAATGGTTAGTTTCAAATTCATACATACCTCTAATGGTTTTAATAAAGTAGGGTGGTACGAAAAACTTAACCAAGGTGCGACACCAACGCCAACGCCGACGCAGACGCAGAGGCGAGTAGGATAGCTCCCCTTTTCTTCAAAAAGGTCGAGCTAGAGACAATATTGAAAATTAGCCATGCTCAAAGCATGAAAGCATGATTTTTTCAACTTGTGATAGTCCGAACGCTGTTGGCAGAGCGTCATATACAATATTTTTGGTTTCAATTTGCTGTAAATGCCTATTATCACATCTTTGCTGAAGAGACAGTATGTACATAATGAGTTATGGCATTTAAATTTTTTATCATTATCATTTATCTAAATCTGTATAAGATATGCTAACACAAGTCTAGGCTTTTTATGACCACGAATGAATGATGTGAAAAATATACTACATGTAGAATGTAACATATGGCCAATGATCAATGCTTCAAACCTAATATCTAAGTTATTTGCCTAAAATATCTGAACATGCAGTTTTTTATATTTCCTTTTTTGTTTCAAAGTTAATCATGCCTCATTACATTTATTTGAACAATTTTAAATGAGATTGTCCATGATTTGTTTCTGCTAAATTTAAAAAGCCGGTTGGCGTTTGTAGTAAAATATTTTTAACGGACGAACGAACGACAAACTTAAAACGGACTAGGAGAACTATTCACCAAGGTGAGATTTCATTTTTAACAATGCAGTCTAAAAGACAGATATATCCTACGCCGCAAACAGACTATTGACGGAATTAATGTTACTGAGTGTAGTTTTCTCTCAGAGATGCACCGCATGGATTTCTAAAAGGACAATAAAGTTACTGATATGTCCAGGTGGCCATAGAAAAGGATTTAGCAAACTATTAAGCAAACTAGGGATGTTGCGGTTTTGTGATTGGACGTATTCAAATCTCTGACCTTAACTTGTAACCTTGACAGTGAGTCGGCATGGCCAGATCGTCGGTTCTGCATATTTATTTGAAGAAGGTAAACATTTTTTACCACAGTTTCATCTTTCAAGGACTTAAGAGAATATAAAGCAGACAGGGCATTTAAGACTAAAGCCATTTGACATTTAGTTATCACACTTACCATAAATTAATATGACTAAATCAATGGTTTTGCTTATCGTCTTGAGTTTCATCAAAATATTTCAAGTGGTTAAAGAAATATGGAACGGACACAAATTTCAAGACTCAAACCGTTGACCTAAATGTGAAACCTTGACTTTGAGCCTGCATGACCAGATTTTCAATTAAAAATTGTCTTGTTGAGATAAACATATGACCTTAGTTTCATCAAAATCCTTCAAAGGTAAAGGACATATAGAGCGGATAGAAAATGTTAGACTCAAACTTTGCCCTCAAGTTGTAACATTGACCTTAATGAAGCATTAAAGATTCAATCCTTTGACATTTAACGTTACCGGCTCATTAAATTTGCGCGTCATCTTGATGAGTTGACCATCCATAGATATATGGAGCAGACAAAATATCTTACGGAAGGAAGAATGCACGGACGGAAGAAGGCTATTCTTAAATCCCCATTCTGCCTCGCGGTGGGGGTTTCAAACTGATTTAATCTCATTTTAAACGCAAAATGTTTATAGTATTTATGCTTTTCAAAATTAACAATGAAAAACTATTCTAAGTGATTGAAACACTTCAGAA
>JAUMHA010361234.1:0-13972 GCA_032359765.1 Saxidomus gigantea | reverse complement strand
GCATTCAATAACTTTGTTTCACAATTAGATAAAAACTTATTAAATATAACCAATGTAACGTTAAATACAAATCGTTTGGTGTAAATTGTTTTATATCTGTGACTATTTGAACACTATGATAAATTCCTTATGAAGCGAACCCCTAAATACCACAAATACATGTACTACCCAATAGCGGAAGCATAAAATGCGTACACATTTCACAAATGAGAGAAATTATATAAGCTTTTCAGAATTCGTTGCGCCAGCTTCATCAATATAAAAACAATTTAACAACTTTTCAATCATTCCAATTCACTTGTTACAACGTGTTTGAAGTCATATCAGATTAACTATCTTATCTATCCTTCTTTACTCTCTGTATAGGCTCAATATAATCATACTATTTCGTGCACAGCATTATTTTTTATTTTCTAAAAGCTTTTTGATGTTTTACTAATTTTGTAGAGTCAATAACAAAATATATTTTCAAAAGGGAATGTACACAACGTCCCTTTCTTATATCCCGTTCTCTATGAATAACACATTTTCTATGTCTAAAAGTAACATCAACTTCATGTCTATCTTTCAATAAAAGAATTTCAGCCTCTACATTAAGCAATGCTAGGCTGACCAAACATTATTACAAGTCATTGCAAACAGAAGTATCAATCTCATGTGTGGTCAGCCGACCAATTTCAAAATTTAAAAGAACATGAACAACAGGAAAAAGACAGTGTCTGACCGGCCTAACAAACAATAAATATTTCACACAAAAACATTCAGAGACCAAGACTTCTGTTTGGCCAGCCTAACAATTGATATATCTTTCAAAGAAAACATTCAGAAATTAAGAGTCTATACTGATTAAATCAGTTATAATTCATCCGTTGCTTGATTGGCCTTGCAAAATATATCTGTATTAAATTCAATACGTGTTTTGGCCAGCCTAACAAATGATACATCGCTTCATCTCACAGTGGTCAGCCTAACAACTTTAAAAATTTAAAAGTACACGAAAAACAGGAGAAAGACAGTGTTTGGCCGGTCTAACAAATGATAAATATTTCACGCATAAACATTCAGAGACCAAAACTAGTGTTTGGCAAGCCTAACAAATGATATATCTTTCAAATACAACATTCGAAACAAAGAATAACTACTAAATAAATCAGTTAAAATTCATCCGCTGTCTGGCTGGCCTAACAAAATATGAAATTGTACATTCCAAAAACATCTCAATATCAGCAAATGTTAAATGTATTAAATACAACACGTGTTTGGCCAGCCTAACAAATGATATATCTCTACATTTTCATAATTCTATTTGGTCAGCCTCACAACTTACACATTTAAAAGTACATGAACAACAGACGAAATGCAGTGTTTATCAAAAAAGATGGAATGTAATTTCTTGCAATATATTTTCCACGCCTGTTCGATTGCCTCATCATAAAAACTAATATCACAGCCGTGCTCCATGTGTGTCAGATTCCTACACATCTCTTTCAATTAGCTTGATATGATAGATACAGACATTTGCTGCCTTGCTGCATATTTCCACTTGTTTATTCGTGTGATTGCCTTTCCATGCAGTTAAGACATGCATTAATCTGTTTTACAAATGACACCAACATTTTGCGACGTCACTAAATAAATGAAAGAAATATTCTTAAAAATTAAATTTTTGAAATGATGTTAAATGAATGAAACCAGTCACTCTAGTCATTCAAATCGGGAAGGGAGTCAAGTTCACTGTTCGAAACGAAGGTGATGGTTCTATTTGTTTTAGTAAAAATCATAAAACCATCGATAAAAGTATATAGTAAGTAACATTGAACCTCCTTTTTAATGGCTTCACATACTGTTGTTAAACAACTGATTATTTGTTCTCATTTGTACAATATTAACCAAAATGCTAAACGCGAAGCTTTGCTCATTGATGCTGAATAAAGCAGACATAGAAATTAATAGAGCTAAGATATTATGTCTAGAAGAGGTATCCTTTCTTTATTTACATTCCATTTTGATTATAACTAATTTTAAACGTTTGGCATTATTTAAGTTTATTATTTTTACTATGCATGAGAAAATTTAATTGCTTTAGAGCAAATTAATTAAGATCCTGCAATATATCTTAACGAGAAAGAAAAACAAGGAAAACAAGCAATATATTTCTAAACATAACGGTCATCAAAAAGGCAATTTAGACCTGAAGTCTGGCACGCTAATATAGCTTTATCGATGATTGCTAGGATAATACGAAACTTTTAAATTAATTTACAAAAAGTTTTAATTAAACGGTCTTAAGCATCTACTTAAAAGAGTTATTACGTATTGCGTAAATTTTCATTTTCATGTTGTACCTTCTAATAAGAAACAGGTTCGCTATTTAGGATTCTTTATTTAAGTATAAAATCGATTGCGAAAAACATTCATCGTATTGCAAAAGTCAAGTATACCGCTGTTTTAGTAGTCTAATATTTGAAAATTCATCCTCAGGATTTTAAACGTGAAATTAGATAATGCACTGAAATATTTAAAGCAGTTAAATTTGATAATGATGAGAGTTATTGCAAATATACCTACTTTTCTGAGAATGTATAATTTTAATTCTATTCGACAGGAAACTGACGCGGAAACAGAGGCGCCTGTAAAATACCAACGTCAGTAAGCTTTTGGGCAACTGAAGTAAACGACTTGGCTAGAGTTAACCTCAAACATTTTAAGAGAAACGGACGTTATTGCTAACACTAGTCTTCGTAAAACTTTCTAGTCGAAAAATAATACTGTAAAAATAGTTTCAGTGGTAGGACTGTATGGCGTTACTTGACAATCATTCTCTAAAGCAAATACAAATAGACGAAGAAAAAACTATTCTTTGTCTTTGTTACGGTTTTTACTTAAAAATTAAGTTGATTATGTAAGTGTGTTGGACACAAGAGAGTGAATATTCTGCACACAGGATTAGGACAGTGAATCTTGACCTGGACATATATCACAAAAGAACGCAAGACTTTATGACGGAGAGAAAATGTACTTATAAATAGTACAGTATACATGCGACAGTGAGTCATTTCTTTTTTCACTTTTAAGAGCACGTTCTAGCAGAATCATCAATCAAACTGGGGAAAATGGAACAAAAGTTAGGGAAAACTGTTCGATTAAATATCGGGGGAACAATCTTCAAGTGTTATGCTACTACATTATCAGCCTTCTTTGATTCGAAATTAGCTAGGTTGGATGAACAAACGGATGCTTTTGACTGTGAAGAGAATGAATATTTCTTCGACCGAAATCCAATGTTGTTTGCTTATATTCTGGATTCGTTGCGTAAAGGTGCTGTTCATTTACCAAAGGATGCATGCGGTATAACCTTCCGAAAGGAATTAGAGTTTTGGGAAATTTCTCCTCACTTTGTTGCTCCGTGTTGTTGGGAAGCTTTGTATCGCAGTGAAGATGATATAGCAACAGTAAACACTTTGGTTCAATGTTTTCACGAAACTTCAAATATGACCCTGATGTCTCAAAGTACATTGGATTTCAGAACAAAGTTGTGGCTGTTTCTGGACGAACCGCGGTCTTCCAGACTTGCTTTGGTAAGGAAGCATTCACTTGCTACTCATATTGATGTAAATTAGTTTTCTATTTCAATCAAAATACTCACATATTCATCTCAAATAATATCTTATTAAAAAAATGGTATTCGTGTATTACGTTTATCGTACTTATGTATGTGTTTTGAATTTATCAGACGCGAAGAAGTTGATGTTTTTCAAAGTGACTCAGACATATCAATTTGGCGTAAACATCTATGATCTCTGTAATCATACGAATTGTTAATCTTAACTTTCTGTCAGATCAGCGTTAAGACTTTGGTCAAACATAAACGTGTACCTGAATATAATGACCAACATCAATATCAACCATATTCTTCAGAATATCTAGCAATAATGTTAAGATTTTGAATCAACAAACGTAACGTAAATGCAATTATAATTTTACTCAGAAATACGTTATTTATTTGGTCGAATAAACACTTATAGCATTGAATATAATGTTTGTTGAAAAACAATCCGCCTAATAATCATTTCTTGTTTTACGAAACGCGTATGATTCAGTATTTTTTCTTTACAACTATTTCTTTTCCAGGTATGGAGTATATTCATATCACTGGTTATAGTTGCTGCAACAATCGTAGATTGTCTTGGTACAGTTGAAACGTTTCAAGAAAACTTTACAGAGTCCCATACCAAAATAATAAAAGAGTTTGCTGGATTCTTGAACTTTGATAACACCACCCAGAAGAAAGTTGTGAGGGCTAAGCCGGTTGCGTATTTGTTATTAACAAATGCTGCTTGCCACGCTGTTCTAACACTAGAGCTTGTTCTCAGCTTCATCATATGTCAAAACAAAAAGTCGTTTTTTCGAAGCCTCTCCCGCTCCCTGGCATGTTTTGGATACATATCGTACTGGATTGGTTTCACCATCTACTTCAATGTTGGTTTTGTACACTTGTTAATGATTCAGTTCATATGCAAGTACTTGTCTATATTCAAGTTAGCAAGGTTGTTTTACATAACAAAAAACGTTCCTGCATTCAGACTTATTTGTCTGACCTTTCGCTCCTCAAAGCAGGAGTTGCAAGTGTTGGTATTTTTGCTGGGAATTCTTGTATGCGTTTTTGGCTATGTCTTGTTTGCTGCTGAACGTTTTCAAAATTCAAGCATAACTGACATATTCACTGCTATCTATTGGGCGTTGATTACTTTGACAACTGTCGGGTATGGCGATTATACACCAAGCACAACCGCTGGTCGCGTGATTGCTGGAGCGTGTTCAGTCTGTGGTGTACTTGTTGTCGCATTGCCCGTTGGTATAATTGTATCGAAGTATTATAAATATTACAGCTATCATGAGTACACGAGCTTTCATGCTAAAATTCTGAAACAACCGTCCTTGAAAAATGGTTATCCTTCAGAATCAAACGGTTCAATGAAAATGCATGAAAAGTGTTGTTAAAGAGATGCAGCGACGATCTAATAAATACACTTTAGAATTGTGCATAATTCATTTCACAGGTTGTTAATTTCTTCTGAGTTTTACTATGCATTTCACATGGCATTAAGAGTTAGAAAACACAGTGTATATATCGTGCATAAACATGTTGTATAATATTATATTACGTGATTGTTATTTAAAAATGTGAATGTACAGTTAAGCAAGTACCAGTTGTCAGTTAAATGCCTTAAGCAACCATTATACAGTCAGTTCTACCGTCAATCTGTCTCTACAAACTCTATCCAAGTGCTGTAAAATGCCATAACAGTTTTATCCATTTACTGACTGCTACAAAAGATTACACGGTATATTTCTACGGTCGTTTTACATTTAAAGAGACAAATCATTAGTCAGTTGCAAAGACATCAATTTCAGTACTCGCTTGTCTATGTTGCTTTTGAACAATATTGATTATGGTTAATATTACTTTACTATTAGACAGGTGTTTGCAGTTATTTTTGTGTATTCTTTGAAAGAAATAAAGCGTATGAATTTTTTTCATACTTTTATACATTGGCATGGTACCTTCGCGTTTGGCGAATGAAATGAAAGTCTCTCTTGATATCTTTTATCAAAAATGAGAGATTCATTATTGTGTAGTATTTTAGCTCTGCGTTAAGACTTCGTGCGATGCAGTATCATATTGACCTCTGTCCTGAATTGGCTAGTCCTAGGCTATCCCTAGACATTAATTGCGTGACTTATTGCGATTACCCTTCAATAGGACAAATTGTTTTCTAAGTTCGTCTGAAGTGAAACATACCGTTTACCATGCGATCTATGCCATTTTATAAAATATTATTAAGTAGATTATATACTGACGTTATTTATGTACTAACAAATTGCAAACTGTTATCATTGCGTATTGAGGTTGTGACAGCCGTAACCCTCAACGTGACGCCTCTAATAACACACTCGGTACGTTTTGAAACTAATGTAATGCAATCTCAATCAGTTTTAATACTTACATTTACTTACAATTACGGAACATAATTATTAACCTTGGATTGGTTTGTCATTTTAATCATTTCTTGAAAATACTGCAGGCGCCTAAGATTTACCACTAATTCCATTTTTAAATGAAAGTGTCTCTGAAATACAATGTTATCCTGTTTTGTAGTAATGGTGTGCTAAATTCACCTTTATCTTGCAATACATGCATTAAGTTTATTAAACTAATCCAAAGACATTCTGTCCACCTGGTAAAGCATATTAAGCCGTGAGCAAACATTATTAATAATTGAAAGGTTATATTTATTTAAAGTAGTTTTTATGACATGCAGAAACTAAAATATAAAACATTTTTTAAATCATTATCATTCAGCTTTTGTTAAGTCAATTTCTTAAGGAAATTAAACATATGATAATCTGATTATCAATAAACTGCCAATGCTTACTCAAAATGATTCGTCCGGGAGAGTAATCTCTCCTCTCCCCTTTGGACAAATTAATATTGAGAGAGGTTCAGCAGCTTTATTTCATCTTGTTAGCAACATCACATCTTGATAGCGTAAATCTACATGTACACTGACAATAGTTTTAAAGAATTAATATCGATATATACCTATTATAAATCGTATGTTTAAAAAACTGTTCATATTTCATAGAAACATGTTTTGTAATATTTTATTTCTCAAATGTTTCTTGCAGATGTCTTTATAAAACAATAAACTTTCTTAAACATCATAAAATGGTACTTGTTTCCAAATTATAGACTAATGTGCCAAGCACCTGCGCTTTAGAATAAATACTGGTCTCATTTTTTTCAATGCCAAATTTAATTAATGAATCGCTGAAACATGGAATTCTGTAGAAACTGAAATGATTAACAATTTTGCAGCCAACTACATAGTTTTTACTAGTATGTTTATAATCAATATGTTTCATGGTATGCACTAATGGGGCTTCAGACCATAAATATTGTTTCTTGCATTTTTGAAACCCATGTTGTCTCTGTAATAACACCTGAAAATATGAGAGTCCAATGATCTTAAAAATTGGAAAATGTTTGCACAATTTCTTATTTTATAGTGATGAACAAACCTGAGAAATGTAAATGTCATTTTTTGTACTCTTTGTTTTCTCTTTATGTAGGTATAAGAATACCCCCTTATGGAGATCAAATAGAACACAGAAGTATATATTTGTGCATTTTTTCTTTATCGCATGTCATGAATTTTTTTTAAGGTAAGATCTTACTAATATGTGAGCGTTCAGCATGATAGTGGTTTTCCCTACTTTATAATCGAATCTTCATGTTTCAAATACTATTATCGTAAACAACAGACATCCACAAAGTGTTTTTGTCCATTTTTCTTTTTACATACGACTCCAATTTATACTTATTTTCCTTTCCCGCAATGTTACGTCATTGAGCTTTAAAACAATCCTGATTCAAAATTAGCTCATTTGGACGAACAAACGGATATTTTTTAATCCATCATCGAAAGAGATCTGTAATTATTTGCATATATTTGGGTCTTAGGAGATTTTTCCACTGACGATGTGAAGCTCCGTGTCAATGAGAGGCTTCATAAGTCAGATCACATAGTCAAGTATGGCTCTTCGTGGATAAGCATAGCTCTTATAGATCCGCTTTGGCAATATGTTTCTAGCATTCGTTATATTTTCTAAGCACCATACTGTCATTTCCCTCTCTATAAAAAGTTGAGGCCCGAAGTTTCGTTTGAAAGAGACAAATTTATATACTATAGTAACGTTTACCTATTCATTCACTTTTTAAATACCTTAACGTGTGTCCCGCTTTTACAATATGAGTTTATTAAGCCGCTGAAGGTAAATATGAAACTTGTAAGGTCAACGGTCAGCAAGTAAAGAGCTGAAATACTGTTGAAACAATTGTTTACCCAAAGAGAAATGTTGGGTTTGTGTGTTTATTGTAGTTGTCTAAATAACAGAACAGCGTACCTTTAATTAACAATAGTGCTTCGAAATAAGCCTGAGAATTTTAATAGTCTGAGGCAGCTAGCTTCTTACATTGTATTACAAATGGTCATTTAAAAGGCATTACTGGAAATTATCCTAGTAATCTTCCTAATTGCTATTGGGTGTTACACGTACACGCACATTTCCCCTATATAATAGGTCATGTAATATCATATTGTACTGTATCTAATCCGCAACTACTAAAAGAGCTTTATAGTATTTGATAACATTAAAGGTGAAAAAATTATGATATAAAACGTATCATATGACATTACTACAACTATCGCACAGCTTACTTATAATTTCTCAGGGGAAATTAGATTAAGGTAACTTGTCCAAAACAAATTGGACACCAGTGAAAAAATGATGCTAGTACTAAAAAGTAGTCTGGTGGTCTTTTGACATAATACACAAACAAATTACTAAAGACAATAGTGCTCTACCTTAAACCATAACTCAAGCATGTGAACTTCCCAATTTAGTGATGTGTAATAAACTGTTGATGTGTTAGACTGAAGGAACTGTTCAACTATTTCTATGGTCGAGCATCTGGAGGAGACATTGAACTAGTAAATAAGTGCCAGTTTGAATATTTTCATCATTTGACTTTGTCAGGAAACTTGCACAAACATTGGATATTTTTCATGTAAGTAACCCAAGAACTGAAATGACATGTTTTAACAAAACACACTAAAACAGGTTCTTAAAGCTTATATAACAGTAATTTGATTGTGTATTATGTTAGAAGACCACCAGACTACATTTAAGTAATGCATCATTTTTTCACTGGTGGCCATTTTGTTTTGGACAAGTTACCTTAACTGGTCATGAGTTTGAGGTAAAAGCACTAGACGACATATAAAAGCCACCTGCAAGAATATGCTTTACTTAGTTTTTGATCCTATTTCGGAAGTATTGTAGAGCAGAGCAGTAGACCCATTCAACATTGTTAACTACTAGTATATCAAGCTTGGACTTGCAATCCTTGACAAAATGAATATTAACCAAAGTACACCTTAACCTTTCAATGCCATTAACGATACAATTTAAACAAAATATTTTTATTAAATAAAGTGAACATCATAGTTTCCTATTCTAGTCACAAATTGAGTATCCGCTTAGCAGTAAGAAAGGATTATATTCATTTGCATTTGAAATCCCATGCAATACATTCATTTTGAAGAGCAGTATAACTTATAACATGTAATACAAATGTGCACTCGTTTTAACGATCGGCGTATTTACAACAAAACACTTGTATTGCAATACATCAGCCTGTTTCTTCCGCTGCGCCTAAAAGTCGGCGCATTTAATATGCACATTCGACGCATATTTCTTCTCTCACGTCACAAAGAAATGTCTTTGGGTTTTTGTGTAAGTTCTCATCAACATGCTGCCAGCGAGTTAAGTTACTTGTCATATCTCGACGTAGATTATATAAGCCATACAACTGTCGATGATAGAGGTTGAATGAAGATTGCCTCGCAATCCTTGGAGTCTCAGGTGCGGCAGGACAATGCAGCAGTTATTTCAACATGCATTTCCTGATTTTTAATCTCATCTCCAAAATCAACAACAATTAACTCCGTGATGAAAGTATATCATTTTACACCATTTCTCGCAGTGGACTTCAACTGCGTACATTTCTTAATCACGTACACTCTTTCATACTTACTCGAGTGCAGTTCATTCTACAGTAAAAAGTAGAGATATAACAAAAATAAAATTATTAAACGTTTATCATTGGCCCTAAACAGGAACGGTTTAAGAAAGTCCGATTTTTTAATTTTAGTATAATTATCTAGTTTGATTCATTGGAAATTTCGGGGGTATGCCACTATTTCATATCACCTGACGTGTCACCGGGTTCATTGTCTTGGCCATCAGCTATAAGTACCTACTATGATAAAATCTCCATCATGTGTTCATCCTAACATCAACATGATTTATCACCTCATGATCATTCATATTTATTCTATTATATTGAATAATTATGCAGCTGGCTGTAAGAGTGTGGGCCCTTGTAAACGTGGAGCATACGTTATCCTGAGTGCTCTTGTTTGTGCCTAAAATATATCTCCTATCTTTCTATTCAGCAGCCCGTAGGTGCTTACTGACTACCGCATACTCTTTTGATTTTGTAACCATAATGTCAGAAATGATCAGACGATCAAACTTAATGGCCACGCTTACATACTTTATGAATAATAAAAAGAATATTTAAAACAATACTTTACTTATTTAAATTATCATAGTCTTTCATAAATTCCTTATTTCATCAACATTTTATTTATCTAAAACATTTGATGTCCATAAAAATCAAGTTTTACCATAAATGGCACGGAACACTTCCATTATTTGGCTCTGCCTACAACTTGGCTCGCCCCAACGGTTTTTATTTGGGGGTGGGGGGGCGGGGGGGGGGGGGTAGAAATCCGACAAAATCACATTGATTAAAATTAGATTTTCCATAGTGCTATTTTTCAACGTTTTGTATTCCTCTTAATTATTTTTTAGAATGAATATGTAAGAAAGTTTAAATGTTTACGATAAACCGATGAGCAAGTAAAGCAGATATGTGATTTTATGTGTACCGGTTTTACTATGGTATTTGTTATTTCAAAAAGAGTTAACGGCTGTAAGCAATTCCAGCGTTTACTTATTATAATCTATGAAAGGTTTGATTGAGAAAACGTTAGAAGTAATAAATCACTGTTGAAAGCTTACTGATTATAATGACTTAAACATTGGCTTTTTATCGTTTCTACCTGAGCTCTGAATTTCTGCAGAAGAAAACATTACGCGGAAGAATGATATTAATGGACAGTTATAATAATATTGGAGATTAATTGGGGATTATTCTGCGAAGAAATCTCTTCTGTATAATCTGATTATAATGTACAGCCTTTTAAAACTTTGTGTTATATGGATTTCACTTAGTGTTCTTTTAAAGTACTAGCAGGCTAGGACTTTGCCCAGAAAAACTAATGGTGTGAAGTATGTTATTAATTTTGAAATATTTCAAATCTTATACTGAGTCTGATAAAAAGCAAGTTGAAAACCCTCATAAACATTGACATGTATACTCTTACCTTCCGAAGTGTTTCTACATGTACTTAATTTAGAGGCGGAATTTGAATCACCCGAGGTTATCTTATTCAAGTAATCGTAATTAATTTATATAAATTGTTAAAAAATGACCCAAATGTTTTGTATTTTAACAAGACTATAAGAATTAATCAAAGTGTTTCAATCACAAAAATGCTGTATTATCAATGCAATTTTGAAATGATACCGTTTTAATTATACTTTATTTTCTTTGAATAATTACTTTTCGTTGCGCGGAACATCTTAGAACTAGAACTAGAAATAAACAAGCAGAAATAAGATGGATTTTGTTCTGTTCAGGTGATTATATCATGTAAACGCTTATTTTAATTGAAGAAAAAATAGCAATGGTTCATTTTTTAACACAGGAAATAGTTTCAATACTGCCAAATAAATATTTAGATCTTCAATCGCAGTTAAGCGGTTAATTTCCGAAAATATATGTAACTTTAACATCGCAATTCAAACGTTTATTCGCAAAATGTTAACAATTTAATTAAAGGTTAAATACTATGAGCGAAAATGTATGGATTGGATCAAGAACGGGGCATGATCAAAATTCTTTGATTTCGGGTGAAAACAAAATTCAGTAAAAAGTTAAAACAATTAAAGGCTATACATGTATTCGACTTTAACTTTATTTCATTACTCTCAGGTCAATACAATGACAACATGAGGTATTAACGTTTCGTCAAATACTAAAACTGTTTGAGCTATATTTCAAATTTGAATAATTTCTTCGGCTGTCTTAAAGTCAATAAATTTTATTAATTAACAAGGGGCCATGCTAGCCCTTTACGGCTTATCTGAGTATCATTGAACTTCATCTCTGTAGCTAAAACATTAAAAGCTAAGACAAAGGTCAACGCTACTGCAGTAATCTACTTCAAAGTTGACATTTTCATTTAAAACTGCACAGTCACATGGTTAAAATTTCAGTGCTGTAATTTGAAAAAACAGGAAAGTACGTCAAGATCAAGATAAGCAAATGTCGAAGTTGACATGTACATGCATGTCCAACTTTCATTGGTGTAGCTTCAGAAACAGGACGTAGGTCAGTCAAGGTCAGCCAAGGTGAATGTTAAAATTTGCATGCAAATAATTCCATATGGTTCAAATCTAATTGATGTAGCTTCAAAATTTGGAAAGTATGTCAGTAGTCAAGGTGAAAGTCCACAAATGTCAAAGTTGACATCAAATTGCAAAACTGCATACATGGTCCACCTTTCATCGGTAGGGCTTCAAAAACCAAATGTAGGTCGGTAGGTCAAGGTCAGCCAACGTTGAAGTCGCTTGACCTATGACAAAACTGCAACATGGTTCTCTTTTTATTGATGTAGCAGAAGCAAAAGGTATATCAGTAAGTCAAGATCAGCCAATGTCAAAGTTACTAAATTAAAATGCAAAAGTGTATACATGGTCCAATTTTCATTGTTGTAGCTTCAGAAAGAGGAATTATGTCAGTAGGTCAAGACCAAGGTCCACATATGTTACCTGTACATTTAGTTTAAATTTTACTGCTGTAAATTTAAAAACAAGCAAGTAGGTCGAAAGGGCTAGGTCAAAGTCAGCAAATGTCAAAGTTTAAACCTAAATGCAAAACAGTAATCATATTTTAACCTCCATTGACAGAACGTAGGTCAGTACATGTAAGTCAAGGTCAGCCAAATTCAAAGTTGAAATTCGCATGCAAAACTTCTTAATATATTTTGAAGTTAACATTTCATCGATTTAGCTTACAAATCAGAAAGTAGATTAATAGATCAAGTGACCAAAGGGCGGAGCAAGCTTGGACCAAATGGCGTATGATTTAAACACTTTTGGTACAGGACTCTAGGCAATGCTACAAGCAAAATATTTAAGCTCTGGGCCTTGTGATCTGAAACAAGATTATTTTTAAAGATTTTCTTATACATCGCAATAAAAAATAAAAGCGTCGATTTTGATAATGATTGGTACATCTTGTTTGAGGACCATTAGGTAATGCTAACTGCCAAATATCTTACTCTAAGCCTTGTGTTTTGAGACATGAAGATTTTTTAAAGATTTTCTTATACAAGCCTATGTAAAAACCGGTAATCCCGGGGTGGAGTCAGTTTTGACAAGAGGGCAATGGTTTGAACAAACGTGGTAGAGGTCTACAAGATGATGCTACTTGCCAAAAATCTAAGCTCTGAACAACTTTGGTTTTGAAAAAGATACTTCCCAATATAACTCGACATAAAATCGAATGACCCTAGGGTGCGGTTAATTTTGATCCGGTGTTCATGATTTAAACAATCAAAAGGACCATTACAAAAATTCTAACTTATAAATATCTACGCTATTGACCTTCGTGCTCTGGTATGGTGTAAACGACAAATACAATATGATATTGTTGGACAGTATTGGCACTCATTAGTGTTCGCTAATATATTCGGTTATGTCTGGTAGTGTTTCCGTTATTTCAATTTATTTTTCGTCTTGAACAAATACTTTCACCAATTAAAGGTTCGCACTGCATTAACAGTGGTGCAGTGGTAAGATGCCTAAATTGTTTGCAATGTTCCATGATGGGTTTTGAATCCTGACCATATGATTTCAAGTATTATAATCTATGAATATGATGATACGGTAAACTCCATTTAAATCGAACTCCTTGCGACCATTTAAATTTGTACATTTTATCCGGAGTTCGTTATATCCGTATCAATTGTCATATAGAATAAAAGAAAAACATCGGGCCGAGAAATTTTATTCTTTATTTCCGAATTTTTGCTTTATCCGGAATCAATATATACAAGAGCCATGTTATACATGGTCAATCCCCCCGCTGGGAAGAAGTTACCAGAAGGTTCTTGCACACTGCACTTCCTACCAATGTGCTATGTCAGTGTAT
>JAUMHA010361123.1:0-13973 GCA_032359765.1 Saxidomus gigantea | reverse complement strand
TTCCAACCAGTAGTTTTCAAGTTATGCTCTGGACAAGGAAAAGTAACAAAGGGCAATAACTCTGTAATGAGTCAAGACAGAGTTATGTTTACTGTGCAAAGCACTTCCTCTCACTGTGATAGACCATATAATTAAGTTGTATTGAATTTCAACTAGTAGTTTTCAGGTTATGCTCTGGACAAGGAAAAGTAACAAAGGGCAATAACTCTGTAATAAGTCAAGATGGAGTTATGGTTCTTGTGCACTGCACTTTCTCTCAATGTGCTTGACCATTGTATGAGGTTTTATTGATTTCCTACCAGTAGTTTTCAAGTTATACTCCGGACAAGAAAAATGCAACGGACCGCCCGACCGACCGACCAACCACCGGGTGACTCCTATATACCCTATATACCGGGTGACTCCTATATACCGGGTGACTCCTATATATAAAAGCACTTGCGTAGGACCATCCTACAAACATTTAACTCACTTCGGTAATTATAATATGCGTTACTACATTTCTACTGATTCAACATGGGGGTTTGAAGATGAAGCGAGGACATGATTGTTTCACATTTCGGACCATAACCTTTAGGTTATACTAATGTATTTTAGCTCGATTGTGAAGAAAGATTGTAGCTTATCGAGTAACTCCCGAGTCCGCTTCCTAGAAAAACCAGTACTGGTGTCATATGAGGAGGTAAAGTCGTGACCCCAGCGGGGCTCGAAACCGCAACTTGCGGGGTCAGCGGCAGACACCTTAACCTCTACACCACCCTTTCCTTACCATTGGCTATATGAACCCACTTTGTATCATAATAACAACATTTGATCCTGATGCTTTCCAGCAAGTTCGATGAAAATCCAAGCGGATTGGGATGTGAAGAGTAGACAAGATATTTTTAAAATTTCAAGTTCCTGTGACCTTGACCTTTAACCGTAACCAACAAGGGGTTTTCGAGATGAAGAAAATACAGGATTATTTCGCATTTCGGGTCACTGTGACCGGTAAATCTGATAAAATTCTAGGAGGTTATGACCCAAAAATTAAATATTCCCTTCTACACGTAATACTTTTGTATGACCAGGAGCAGAAAAGTTTCATGTCACTGTAACTTTGACCTTTAATCACGGGACCCAAAATTACAATCTGCATAACTTGACATTACACTGATGCATACTTTTGATTTTAAGTTTGGTGAAAATCCAACAAGGCATTTCTGAGATGAAGAGCGGACAAAACTTTAAATAGCTCATGCCCCTATCATACCTGTGAACCATTTTTGATAGAAATGAGGGAGACATGTCCTCAAAATGAGGGAGATTGGTCATTTTTGCGGGAGATTTTAACGCGTTCTTGCTTTTCAATAAATTCACAAATGACATAAAAAAGCTGCTTTAAACATCTGTAATAGAGGTCCACTAGACAATGCTACCTTCAAAATATATAAGCTATATGCTTTGTGGTTTCAGAGAAGAATTTTAAAGTTTTTTCGATATTAGCCTATGTAAAACTTAGTGAACCCCGGGCGGAGTCAATTTTGATCCGGGGGTCATGATTTGAACAATCTTGGTAAAGGTCCACTAGACAATGCTACATGCCAAATATCTAAGCTTTCGGCCTTGTGCCTTCAGCGTAGAAGATTTTTAAAAGTTTTTCCTATATAAGCCTATGTAAAACTGACCAGGGGGTCATAATTTGAACAATCTTGGTAGAGGTGTAATAGACAATGCTACCTTCAAAATATCTAAGCTCTAGGTCTTGTTGTTTCAGACAAGAAGATTTTTAAAGTTTTGCCAAAGCAATCAACGTTCTACATGGCATGGAATTCTTTGAACACTTTTGGTAGAGCTTCATGCAAAGAAAATCCCTGAACAGTTTGATCAACATTGGCCCAGTGGTTTAAGAGGATATGTCGTTTTAATCAAAATGTTGACGGACGACAGACGACGGACAATCATCCACTAGAAATGCTCACCTTGGAAAAGCCAGGTGAGCTAAAAAGTCTTAAAAAATATAATTTTACATATAAATCTATTCATTATTGCACTATCCAATGTGTCTTTAATTATATTGTCCTAAGTGTCTACAAATATGGTCCGCCACCCACAATAGTAATTGTTAACATATTTTTTACTCAAAAAATTATAAAGTGGCATTTACACACAACTGGATACATGTACTTCAAAATGTTATATGTTAAAATACATAACGATTTTAATGGTGCGAGACGGTAACTGAACATGTCAATTATTAAAACGACAAGACTGATCGCGAAACTATTGTATCTGCATATGAAAAAGAAGCAGATACAATAGTTTCACAATCAACCCTCGAAGTGTCGAGGTGTCTGTACATTTGGTCGGAAGTGTGTACAAGTATAGTAGGAAGTGTCTATAAATATGGTCCGAAGTGTCTGGTCCGAAGTGTCCATAATAATATTGCCAAGCAATACCAAGTCTCCAACTGGATATGACCTGATGAAACGTTCATGCAAATCATTCAAGGGATTTGGGAGATAAAATCACATGACCTTTGACCCCTGTGGTAGAATTAAACCTTTTCATACTCAACCACATTGGAAATTTCTTTAACTTCCCCCCTATGGCCATGAACAAAAGTATTCAAATTTCTTACAAGAGCACCTCACAGTTGCTAGTGAACAGGGTATTCGTAGTTTCAAAGTGATAGATTTAATGGTATGCATATAAATAACCTAAACACAAAACTTTAACAAGAGGGCAAAGGTGGCCCTTTTTCGCTCACCTGTGACCCCATTATGACAATGTGACCAAACTTCAACTCTATACTATATATCATAAGTATAAACATTCTCTTTGACCTTGACAAGACAAATATTTTGGCCAATTTACATGACGATTGGGGTGTAAAATACATAAGGTTTTTAACGGGTGATGAAGTCATTTACCTCAGATTACCCATACTCTTCCTAAATTTCACAATCATACTTACAAAGTTACAATGAAAAATGCAACCTTTATTGCATACACAAGGTTTTTATAATTTATTATTTGACCCAATGACCTTGTTTTTGACCAAAAATGATCCATATTCGAACTAGATGTAGATGGCGTCAATATAATAATTCTGACAAAGTTTCATAGATATTCAATGAAAAAATGCAACCTCTATTGCAAGCAAAATGTTTTACTATGATTTGACCCCGTTACCTAGTTTTTTTTATCTAAAATGACCCATATATCAACCTAGATTTAAACAGGGCAATCAAACTGACCAGTTTCACGAAGATCCTATTAAAAAAACATCCTCTATTGCAAACACTTTTCTTTGATTTGACCATGTGACCTAGTTTTTGACCTCAGATAACCCATATTGGACCTTTAACTAGATTACATCAAGGCAATCATACTGACCAGGTTTCGTGATGATTCAATGAAAAATGTAACCACTATATCATACACAATGTTTTTCTAGGATTTGATCCCGCGACATAGTTTTTGACCCTAGATGACCCATATTCAAACTTTAATAAACTTTATCACTGCAATCATACTGACCAAGTTTCATGAAGATCCAGTGAAAAATGCATCCTTTATTGTATACACGTTGTTTTTCTATTATTTGACCCCGCGACCTAGTTTTTTTAGCCCCAAATAAGTCGTATTCGAACTCGACCTAAAAATAATCAAGGCAGTCATACTGACCAATTTTCATGAAGATCCAGTGAAAAATGCAACTTCTATTGAATACATAAGGTTACATGTGGACACAATTCCTTTAACTAGCTAAAATTACAAAGTCCAAAAATACTGAAATATCCCCCCACCCAAAATGTATGACTCAAAAACCAATTTGATATGCTGAAGTACATTATCCATTAATTGTTTGTGAAAATTTGAAATCGATCTAACAAAAAACAAGAAGACGCGGCAATGCCGTCGAAGCAAGTTTAAACGGCGCCTGTAGAAATTGTAGAATTAAAACAAAACAGTAACCTTGACCCCCTCCCCCCTGCAAAGATTTTATCTTGCTGAAACAATTTAAAAAATTGAAGAAAACAATTTTTTTCTTAAATTTAGTTTTAGTAACAGTGACCTTGACCTTAGTGACCTTGACCCCTCCGCCCAAATTTGTTTTTGCTTAAAACAATTTAAAAACTAAAAAACCATATTTTAATTAACAGTGACCTTGACCTTGACCCTAATGACCTTGACCCTAGTGACTTCAAGCTTCCTCTCTACGCAGGCTACCTTCACACCAAGTTTCATTACAATTAGTCACTCCTAACTCAAGTTATTTAGCGGAAACCATTTTTCTATTTTTAGTAACAGTGCCCTTGACCTTGACCCTAGTGACCCCAAATGGAATCCTTAGCTTCCTCTCTACGCAAACAACCTACACACCAAGTTTCATTGTAATTGGTCACTCTTAACTAAAGTTATTGAACGAAAACCAATGTTTGACGCCCGCCCGACTTACGACATCGCCATTCTAATAAGTAGGTTTTTTCCCCCAAAAACCTGCTGAATGAAGAAGCTATGTTGTGTTCTCAAAATCGAACAAAATCCATCAAAATTAATATTTTTTACCCAAAGAAAACAGGTCACACTAAACATCTTTTCAAAGTGATAGCTTTGATAGTTTACATGTAAGTGACCTAAAAGCAAAACTCAACCAATGCCGATGACAACAACGACAACACATACAATCAGTGACGACAATAGCTTGTCATTTAAAAAAATAAATCAGACGAGCTAAAACTGATATTTAGTACAACTTACATTCTGAGTATTTGGTACTTCTGTACTTCTATATGGATAGCTCCCTGGTTTGATGCCTTTGTCTGAAGTTGGCATTTGTCCTGTTGCCTCATTCAAAGCTGAACTATTTCCTTGTTGTCTAGAAACATCTGAAATTGCACCTAAACTCGATGGGTGGCTACCTTGGTTTTTAGTGGACATTGCGTTTGATGCACTGGCTGCTTGTTCAGCTGCATCACCCTGGGTTGCTTTTTTGTTTATTTCTTGAACCCTTTGTTGCACACTGCCAGAACTCTTAAAATATACGTTTATTTAGGAGTTTTAATTTGTGCTGTCAAACACTTTGCATCAATTCACTGGAAAAATCATATACCCGTACTTTCGCAAAAATGCACTTTTACATTTTCAAAACTTAACTAACACCAAATTGAATTTTCTTTTAAATCTTTTAAACCTGTTTGAAATACTACTGCAGAAAAACGAGTAAATGTCTGTGTATTGCCTTAGACCTGGGTGGTCTTTTTGTCCTACTTTGCTTTATTGACAGTTGTAAACAGTTAGACATATACTTTGCACATCATTGGAAGTAAAGTTCTTCAATTATAATTCGAAATAGGCATGCTTAATTATGTACAACCTATTTTCAGCCTCTCTCTGGGAGATTTCTGGAAAATTACAAAGATATTTGAAAATGGGAAAACTTACTTTCGATTTTGAAAAGGCAAAATATATTTTATTAGTTATTTTCTTAAGCTCAAATTTTCAATATAATATGGTCACGTTCTATACAGTATGTCACGATTTTCCATCTGAGAAGACACCCGTTACGATTCCAGATTTAAAAGAAAATTCGATTTGATGTTAGTAATGGACCTTTAAGAATGCAAAACCTTTTAAAAATAGAGTTTTTCCTTTGATTGTTTATAGTCCTGGCGGACCCTGAAATGTCTCCCTCGGTGAACTTGGCAAGACATCCGACAGGCGTAGGTTGAAGAAAAACAGATGCAGACACAATACAATCCCTAGCTCTTTTACACATAGACCCCTTGGTTTTTTAACATACCAGCAGGTGTTTAGCCCCGATACACGTGAAACAACATCTGGGTTTCTAACCAGATCTCTAGATGGATGGGAAACACATAAAAGCGTTTCTGAAATTTCCAGTGCCCCTGTCGGGATTTAAACCGTGGACCTCCGGATTCGAAGTCCAGAGCGTTAACAACTCGACCGCCACGCCATCCTAAAAATAATAGTGTTAAACAAACTTGATATTAAATAACAATATGAATCAGTATAATTTTGTTGTTTTTTTTGTCTGCCTAATCACCTTTCTCTGCCTTCTCACTTTTCCCTTCCCCTCTCTGCAACCTCCGCCCGCCCTAGTCATCGGCTATCCGTACGCACATACTCTTCAACGAACACTGCTGTTTATACTATTTCTACTGTGATTTTCTCTTTTCACCTGCTTTTCACCTGTTACCCTCTCATTTTTCCCTTTGTGCGCTTATTGTCATTGGATAGATTTTTCCCATGGTACTCTACGGTACTCTTTCACAATTTACTTAGCTATTACTGGGCTATTACTTATATTAGCTACTATGTCACTGTATACTCCCGACACGCCAGTTTATGCCCTTAGAATTTCCGTTTACCAGCGTTCCTACTTTCGGTCTTTGTCGCAAGTTAGCAGATACGTACTCGGTACTAATGGAGAAACTTTGAAATTTGACAAGGCATTTTAGTGTCGAAGGATGTTGTGAAATAAAATGAAGTAGAGAGTCCAGCTTCCGGCGGGGTTCGAACCCACGACCTTCCGCTCTTACGTGTAGTGCACTAACCACTGAGCTATAGAGGACTCACTCTATAATCAGTTTAACTTTCTATAACAAACTAGAGGTATCACCGAACATGATTGAAATACCCATACAAACGCACTTAGTCGCAAGAAATAGTTTCTCCCATTACCACATCCTCGGTAACCCAGGCTATTCATAACCCAATTGGCTGAGAGAAGCGGCAGGAATTAGCCGTGGGTTCCGACGATGCCATTATCATAACTTCAATAACTACATTGAACATGATTAACATTGAACATGACTCCAGTATCGGGTTCAATAACTACAAAGTTACAGGCACAAAATTAAGTCAAATGAACTTGAGCATGACATTGAACAAAGATAGAAGGGCTTGGGAGATATAGTCTTATGACCTTTGACCCTTAATTATGACCTTAACATGACCCAGTAAAAGCATATGGTTTGCATGTCATATAAAAATAATGTGAACTTTTGACCTAAGTTTCATATAAATTTATTGAAAGGGTTTCGGAGCTTCATGAAGGTTTGACACCTAAATGTGACTCTGACCTTGACCATCTCATCAGATACCATTTTTATGCAACATTCAAGAAAATCATTCAAGGGGCTTACTAGGAAGTATAGTCTCATGACATATGGCCCCTTAGTGTGACCTCAACATAGAGCTGCTTGGATTGTAACATGGGTTTTGCATGTCGCCTCGATGAGATGAACATACGACCCAAGTTTTATGAAAATCCTTCATAAGTATGGTTCCGGAGATATGGAGGATACACAAAAACAAATCTAGAATTTTGTTTATAGGAACGGGTCCCCAAGTCCACCTGTGTCAGAAAACAAGAGCAGATTTCTACCTTTGTCAGTAGGTCAACTGGCCCCGAGGCCAAATTGGACAAAAGGGGTATGATTTGAACAATCTTCGTAGAGGACCACTAGGAAATGTCACATGCCAAATATCTATGGTCTGAGAGAAATTTCATAAAGATTTTACTATTATAAATATATGTAAGGCCCCAATGGTGGGTAACCCCGTTTATTAAACAAGAGGGCTTGTTATTAAACATATCGCTCACCTTGGTACAAGTCCACTTGCCTTGTAGAAGATCACTAGACAATGTTATATACCAAATAGGTTTTCCTATATACATCTTTGTAAAACAAATGACCCCCCCCGGGAAAAGCCAATTTTGACCCCAGGGGCATAATTTGAACAAACTTTGAAGAGGTCTACCAGACAATGCTACATGCCAAAATATCTAAGCTCTAGGCCTTGTGGTTTCAGAAAAGAAGATTTTTAAAGTTTTTCCTATATTAGCCTATGTAAAAGTAAGTGACACCCGTGCGGGGTCAATTTTGATCCGGGATTCATAATTTGAAAACTCTTGGTAGAGGTCCACTAGACAATGCTACATGCCATATATCTAAGCTCTAGGCCTTGTGGTTTCAAAGAAGAAGATTTTTAAAGTTTTTTCCTATTTGTTGCCATACAAACTAGAGTTCTGGAATGGAATTTTTGATCAATTTTGGTAGAGCTTCATTCAAGGAACATCCCTGCATAGTTTCATATCAACAATGGCCTAGTGGTTTCAGAGGAGATGTCATTTGAATCAAAATGTTGAGGGACGACGTACGACGGACAATCATCCATCTGTTTTATCAACATTGGCCCAGTGGTTTCAGAGGAGATGTCGTTTGAAGGAAATACCCAGGACGGAGAGTGATCCTAATAGCTCACTCTGGCACTTTGTGCCAGGTGAGCTTACAATACATGTCCATCATTAGTTAAGATTGCTCCCAAAGTTGTGTCTCTGTCTATGACCTTAACTTTCAAGGTATGGACCTGGTATTAGCGCACAACACCCTATCTCTATGTGCTGAACATGTGTTCCAATTCATATTCAGGATTCTTAACTTCAGCCTTTTAAGTGTTGCCTTGAACTTTAAAGTAAGGACGCGGGACATGGGCGTGACATGTCTTCTCCGTGTGTTCAAATGTGCCATGTTATTTTAAAATCAAGACAAGGTTACCATGAATACAGGATTCCATGACCTTTAAACTCCAAGTGTGACATTGACCTTTGAAGTAGGGTTGTAGCTCTTGCACGCAACACATCGTTTTGATCTGCTGAACATTTGTGCCAAGTTGTTTCTGTTAAACTCAGTCTATGCATAAGAGAGTTCCAGTCCGGAAACAAATGCTTGCATATATACAGGGTCCGTTGCGTTAAAACCCTCAGTGTGACCTTGGCCTGGGTCCTATACGCTGCACGTCGTCTTCATAGGCTGAACATTTGTACTATATGATTTGAAAATCAATGCATGCATGACAAAGTTACAAATGTGTGCATGTATACAGAACAGCGTTACCTTTAATTAAACTGTTAGTGTGATCATGGCCTTTGATAAAGGGACGCGGATGATGCACGCGACAAGTCGTCAAAGTTGCAGTCCGGACACGAAAAACTAGACGCGGATGATGCACGCGACACGTCGTCAAAGTTGCAGTCCGGACACGAAAAACTATGTCTGGAAACAGATGGTGCAGTTTTAATATGCCCACCTTTTTGAGCATAAAATCAAAGAACATTATGCACAACATGCTGGTAATATGCACAAAAAGGCTTAGTTCTGCTCACGCTAACAAATTTTCTTTAATTATGGCCAAGGTTTGCCAGGAAATAGTCCAAACAAAATCTCTATGTACACTGTATGTATGGAATAATCATAGGACAATAACTCACTAAAAACATACCCGAACATAACATGCCAGTGATAGGCACAGTAATTTAAGGCTTCATACTAATCGTAATGAATTTTAGATGGATGTTGCAGACAAATGTTGTCTATATATGGACGGACAGTCAAGAGTGAAACCAATATACTATCATATATTTCGTAGCTGGGGAAATTAACTTCCACTTCAACGCCCATCAAATTAATTTTACTACTTACAGGAGGCATGTTACTATTGGAACCAGTCATTTCATCTTTATCGTTTTCTGTGTGGTCATTCCTGGAAAAAAGTAAATCAACTTGTTTTTATAAAAGCATATCTCTCCCTAGAGACAACTTCAGGAACCACACCACCACGATTCTACTACCATAAACTTTCATTCAAATATCCTCTTGTTTTGTGGCGGTTTAAAGTAAATTTCCTTTCTATTCTACTGCATCTATGACTAGGAAAATACTTTGTAGTAGATTATACTAAGATAATGCGATAAACTCTCTCAAGTACAGTTAAAAAACTCTTACACATTACACATTCCCTTTATATTTTGAATGTCTGTATGAAGTAGAAAACTATACAAGCGGGCCACGACATAGCTAACTCATTACCACGACGTAGCTTGATTGACTGACTAACTCATGGGAACCAGATAGCTATGTCATGGGTTGACTTACTATGCCATGGGAACGAGATAGCAAGTCGTTTCCACGACATAGCTTACTCGTTCCTACGAGTTAGTAAGTCGTTCCCTCGAAATAGCTGGATTGGCTGACTAACTCGTGGGAACGAGGTAGCTATGTCGTGGGAATGACTTACTATGTCGTGCTACCGTAGAACCAGCCTGAACAAGTGCGCGTATGTATCAATTTTAGCCTTAAATCTCTAAGACTAACCTTGACCTTTGAGCTACGGACCTGGGTCTTACATAGTCGTCCCACTGTGGTGAACATTTATACCAAGTACCGTATACTGTCGTTGTCATCCCCTCTAATAAACGCCTCCCATATTTTTAAAGAAACAAGAGCTGTCACTCTTAGTGACAAATGCTTCCAAGGTGGTGAGGCTTGCATATGGTTTTCGTGCATATCACTTCTTTCTATTCATTGCCACAATTACCCATATTCAAAGTTCGGTATAAAATCATTGCGCATTGAAGCAAGGCATGTATAGAAAGAAAGGCAGATAATTCACAAAACGGCAATATTTGGTTATGGTTCTTGGGCACTGCACTACTTAGCTTTAACGTCCTCCCTCATTGTGTGCAATTTGCGTGAATTTCTTTCAGCATTCAGTGTTCAGCTGTAGCAAAGGGTGCTAATTCAACACTTAATTAACAGGTAATTCCTTTATTTACTTTTGGAGTTATCTATATATGCTCCTGATCCTGACAGGAAAATTCAATAAAGGGAGATAATTAAAAAATAAGGCAATATACGTTGAACGCCCATATTAACGTAATAAACCGTATACGTGGGTTAAGACAGGTTTGGCCTTCGATAGAAGTGACAGTTACCGTATGGAACACGTTTTGTTTGTATGAATTTAAAGCCTATGCCGACAGCTCCTGAATGTTGAAACTCAGACGTCTGAGGCAAATGCTGACAGTTTAAGACAACCTTGAAAAGTCCATGCGCATGTTAGCAAGCAGGGTGACCCCTGCGCGTGACCTTTGTAGGTGGGCCAATGGAAATTTTACTTTCATGTTACAGCTCAATCTATTTGCTGACGTATACAACATGCGCAGTAAACCGAAAGTAGCATAACGTAATGTACAGTGTTTACAAAACACATGCGTGTCTGTCGAGTGTGTAACAAAATATGCCGGCTGTGCAAAATTGAAAGGATATATGGTTATGGTTCTAGGGCATTGCACTCGCTCTTAATGTCTTCTCTCATTCCCGAAAGAGGTGTCCCACAGTCTGTTGTCCTCTCGATGTGATCAACAATTGTGTCATGTAATTTTATAATCATGCAATGCATGGAGTTACCATGCATATAGTGTTCCATTACCTTTAAACTAGGGACGTGGGTCTTGCACATGACACGTCGTCTTGATGTGCTTAAAATGTGTGCCAAGTTATTATAAATGCAATCAATGCATGATAAAGTTACAGTCCGGACACGAATGTGTTCATATATACAGGATTCTATTACTTTCAAACTCTTAGTGTGACCTTGACCTTTGAGGTATGGACATGTGTCTTGCACGCGACACGGCGTCTTGATGTGCTGAACATTTGTGCCAAGTGATTTCAAAATCCTTCAATGCGTGACAAAGTTACAGTCCGGACACGAATGTGTGTGCATATATACATGATTTAATTCCTTTAAACTCGAATTGTGACCTTGACCTTTGAGGTTTGGACATGGGCATTGCACGCGACACGTCTGTCTTCATGTGCTGAACGATTGCGCCAAATTCTTTTAAAATCCTTCAATGCATGACAAAGTTACAGCCCGGACACGAACAAATGTAAGGACGGACGGACGCACGGACGGACAGACGGACAGTGCTATTTTGATATCCACCCTTCGGAGACATAAAAATGAAACATAGGAAGATAATCACACAAGGAGCAAAGATGGCCCTATATCGCCTTCGACTTCTGACAATATGTGACCAAACTTTAACCCTAAACTATATATATCATAAACACAAACATTCTGTTTGACCTTGACAAGGCAAACCTTTTGACCAATTTATACGATGATTTGCTTGTAAATGTCACCTATATGGCATACACAAGGTTTTTAACCGGTTGAACTAGTTTTTGACCTCAGATTACCCATATTCATACTCCATCTAAATTTTATCAAGATAATCATACTGACCAAGTTTCATGAAGATCCAATGAAAATGCAACCTCTACTGCATACACAAGGTTTTTCTATGATTTGACCGGGTAACCTTGTTTTTGACCCTAGATGACCTATTTTCTAACTCAACCTAGATTTCATATAGACAATTATACTGACCAAGTTTCATGAAGGTCCAATGAAAAATGCAACCTACATACCATACACAAGTTTTTCTATGACATGACCCCGTGACCTAGTTTTTGACCCTAGATGACCCATGTTCGAACTCGATTTAGATTTCATTAAAGCAATCATACTGACCAAGTTTCATAAAAATCCAATGGAAAATGCAACCTCTATTGCATACACAAGGTTTTTCTATGAAATCACCGTGTGACCTTGTTTTGACCCCAGATGGCCAATATTCGACCTCGACCTAGATTTTATCAAGGCAATCATACTGACTAAGTTTCATGAAGATTTAATGAAAAATGCAACCCGTAATGTATGCACAAGGTTTTTCTACAATTTGACCCTGCGACCTAGTTTTTGACCCCAGATAACCTTTATTCGAACACGACCTAGAGTTTATCAAGGTAGTCACTGTGAACAAGTTTCATAAAGATCCAGTGGAAAATGCAGCCTATTGCATACACAAGGTAAAGTATGAACAGGCAGATGACAGACGACCACAATAGCTAACCTTTGAGCACTTCGTTTGAAATTTCAAGTAATTCCCTTAAATACTTTTGGAGCTATGTTTCGGACAAAAAAAATAATAAAGAGAGATAATTCAAAATAAGGCGCTATAGAGTTATGGTTCTTTGGCACTGCACTTTGAAAAGCAAATGACCAAAAGATCGCATCGGATTTTGATGGCAAGTGACGAAGGCTGGATTTCTATATAACTGAAACCAAATTTCAAAGCTCTTTGCCTAATGGTTTTGGACATAGAACGTGAACATTAATAATACCACCTCAATGCCTATTTTTTTTATCTCAATTGGAAACATTCATTTATTGAATGTAAGAGCGCTAAATTCGCCAATGCTTCGAAATGTATTTGGTGAAATTCCACATTTATAAAGGTCATTATGCCAGCATCAAAACGTCTCTCCTCCCAACTACTTGTGGGAGACATAATTACACAAACAATAGTTCTAGTATCTGCTCTTCCTTAAGACACTGTGACCTTAAGGGTTGGTATGAAAAAAGTCAAAACAAGAGCTACAAGGGACGAATGCCCCCGAAAGAGGTGTTTCACAGTCTGTGTCCTCTCCATGTGCTCAAAACATGTGCTATGTTACCATGCATACAGTATTCGATTACTTTTAAACACTAGGTGTGACCTTGACCTTTGAGGTAGGGACATGCGTCTTACACGCAACACATCGGCTTGATGTGCTGAACATTTGTGCCAAGTTATTTTTAAATCAATCAATACATGACAAAGTTATAGCCAGGACACAAATGTATGCATATAAACAGGATTCCATTACCTTCAAACTCTAAGTGTGACCTTGACCTTTAAGGTAGGGACGTGGGTCTTGCACGCGACACGTCGGCTTGATGTGCTAAACATTTGTGCCAAGTTATTTTAAAATCCTTCAATGCATGATAAAGTTACAGACCGGACACATATGTGTGCATATATAGAGGAATCCATTACCTTCAAACTCTAAGTGTGACCTTGACCTTTGATGTAGAGTTGTGGGTTTTGCACGTGACACGTCGTCTTGATGTGCTAGACATTTGTGCCAAGTTATTTTTAAATCCTTCAATGCATGACAAAGTAACAGTCCGGACACGAATGTGTGCATATAAAGAGGATTCCATTACCTTCAAACTCTAAGTGTGACCTTGACCTTTAAGGTAGGGACGTGGGTCTTGCACGCGACACG